>BGPR01007434.1:0-71214 GCA_013235015.1 Araneus ventricosus | reverse complement strand
TACTTATTAAGCAGTAATAACAATCCTTTTAATTAACATTTGTGTCATTTCCCCCTTTAATTACACCAATATTTATGTTTGCTTAAATTATAATACTTTCTTAATTTGAACTATATATAGCACATTTTTTCCATAGAAAGTTAACTTTGTGTAAAGGTGAAAAATAAGATGAACGGCATACCCATGAGTTTCCCTCACACAGCAAGGCAAAAGTAAAATGAAATATGGCCTTGCTTCATTGCAAGACAAAGCAAATCGAATATGCAATTTGAATGCCCTTTTTTAAACGACTGAAACGAAAATTGGACACAGATCTACAATTAGGGTTAGAAGACCAAATACTAAATTTCATTTATCTAAGTCACTGCGCTTAGGAGTTATGGCATTCAGAAGCATGTGATTAAACAGACCAACAGACAGTCAACCCTTTGACGGATTTGGTCCAAAATTTGATACAAACACGCATTCCTGATGATAAAACCGTGTGCCAAATTTTATCCATCTAGCTTTTTAAGTTTTTGAGTTATCATGTTCACATGAACATCAAAAAAGACAGACTTCTTGCAGATGGATTATGTCCAAAAATTGATAGACACCTGCAAATTATGCGTAAAGATCACAAACCAAATTTCATCCCACTAGCTCTAGCCGTTTTTAAGTTATCATGTTCACAGACAGACACAATTCCAAAATTGTGTTTTTTGGACTCAGGGAGGTCTAAAACGTGGAGATTCATCAAAATCTCGAGTACGAATTTTTTGACAATTGCAATACTTTCTCTTTGTATACTTTGTAAATGAGAAAGTAAAAATACTCACAGTTTTTTTACTAAAACTACTGAAATATAGGTTCAGAAATAACACAACAAATGTTAGAAAACACTGAAATGAATTACAAATGTCAATCAACTACTTCAAAATATAGCTGCTGTTGCATGCTTAAAACCCAACACAAGGAACAAGCTTTTACTCTAAATTGGTGATTTCGATTGGGATCTTGCATGGATTGACATAAAAATTACATACCTAAAAAAAAAAATTAATGATTTTTCAACCCTACCTAATTGCTATTATTTCTATCTATTTTATCAGATGAGAACCGACTAAAAAGGTTTGCTCTTCAAGTCAAAATTATAATATGGTATCTTTTATAAACAAAATTTTCCTCGAATGATTTGTTAAAGAATATTTGCATAACTACTTATTGAGTTGAAAATTGAATCTAACATATGTACATAAAACATAACACATTTGATGTAATTTTAGTTTGCATAAACACATTTACCAAATATATGAACATTCTTTAGAAAGAAACATTATTAAGAACAGAATAATTTGCGAGGGCAAAATTTAAAGAAATACGTACATAGTTGAAGAAAGCGAGATTCGTGTCTTCATGTTTTAACTGGCCATCAAGAGCCAAGCCTCGTTTGTTGGTATTATTAGCTAGAAGAGGTCTCAGATAATAAACTTTTGAAAGAGTAAATCCAGGTCCAATTGGACAGCCTTCTCTACAAAGTAAAGAACTTTTGCTGAGTGACAGTAGTCTAAGAAATAATAATTATATACAGTTAAGTTGGAACACAAACAAATATTGTAAACTTAGGATGACAAACGGTTGTTGCTCAGAACTAGAATACATTTAAGAGCAATAAAATTCTGTAGAATATGATTAATATCATTAGTAAAAAAAATGTTGCATTTATAGTAGTTAATCAATGACTGGACTCCTTTTAACATTCTACAGCACAGATTAACAACCAGCACAATCTTTACTTTATTGCAACAGACTGCCAAGAATATGAAGAAATAAACATTTTTTCTTATAACTAAATCTGATAGAATGGCACCAGGATGTGATATGTAATTACTTTTTAGCAGCACTCATTGTACTATCACAGCAAGTATGAATCAATATTTTTCAAGGAAAATATATGAATTGACATTACCCCAAATTATCAATAAAAAGAGCTAAAGCTTATATCAGCACCTTGAAATATTACATCATGAGCTCTGTCATGAAACACCAGTTTCAAATAAGAACACAAATATTTCATGTTGAAAACATTTTAAATACAGCACAGCAATTTGGGTAGCAGAAAAGCCCTGTACAATTCACCAAGTGCCTTGAATGCTGCAAAAGTTACAGTATAGTGCAGTTTCATTGCAATGTTCATTATTAGGTCTGTTCAATCAATTATAATCAATCAAACCTGTTCAATAATTTTTATGCAGGATGGTGTGGCTAGCCATATTCAATGTGGCATTCAACAAGTATTATGGTAATCTTTTACAGATGTATGGGTGATCAGTCATTCTTTTCCAACTGCTTGGCCTCCTTGCAAACATGATATCACCCCATGGAACTTATGGTGATGGGGATTTTTAAAGGAGCAGGTTTACTAAGACCATAAACCCATTGCATCTAAGAGCATTTATACCACAGCTTAATGTCCAACTGCTTAGTAGTGAATAAGTTACCCAGTTACTTTTCTCATGAGACTGAAATCATGCAAAATAACTTCATTTAAATTGAAATCTGTTGTGTGTCTTTGATTTGTTGCTTTTTACAAATAAGAATTCAATGGATTTCAACTTTAAATTGTGTCACTGCACAGCATAAGACAATGTGATATTAGATGATATTTTTATCATTGATTGTATTAAATGTGTTGACATTAAATGGATTGATTGAAATCGCTAATAGAAAACTGACATAAATGACTGTCAAATACTTGTCACTGAGTGAGGTCATACTGTGACTTAGCAAATTTGACCTGTAATTCAGTAAACAACTACATTATGGCCCGTAAGCAATAAATTCCCTGTAAGATATGCAACTAAAATACATAAAAATTTCCTCCGAGAAAATGAGGTTAAGAATAATGAATAGGAACTTGTCTAGCAAGCTTTTTTCAATGTCAACATGAGCTCACACACTAATTTGAATACTATCCCGACGCAACCTGTAAAAAAAAATGAGCTTCGATAAAATCATTTTCCCAAATTTTTACTGACTCAGCATAATGAACATTGAGCCACAAGGGCTGTGGCCAGCCAGACTACCCCATTAGTCACTTGATGAATGTAAGAGAGGAGATGCACTCTCAGTCTTCCTAGATAAAATTATGTATGATGGAACATTGTTAGCTCTCCTCTACTAGTGTTACAGTGTCACCCAGTGGCAAACATTTGCAATAATTTTAAAAAAATAAATCTCGAGGGCATCATCTAAAGTGTTTGTTGCCCAAATTTCAGGTCATTATGAGCTACATTACACAAAACAGACACATTTAAGTTTGGGATGTCCCCATCCCAGCCGAGGGAATCAAACATTTCTACATTTTAATACATATAAGTTTTCATTTGATTGTGGATATCAGATAATAAAATAAAAATTCAAGCACACTTACTCGCTCTCAATTTCAGCCACTGTGCATTTATATTGTGCAGTAGAAAACAAACAAATATCAGCAAACTGTCGCACTAAAAATACAAATAAAATTATAAACATTCATATTTTTTAACATTATAAAATTTAAAGAAAACTGAAATTTCTTATATTTACCTGACACTTTAATTTTTTTAACATTTCGGTTGGAATTATTAGCTATATGCACATTAACAGCAATTGTTTCCCCATGAGAATACAACTGAAAATAAAACACATATTTTAACTCTGATCTTGCAAGTTTTGGAATAAAACAGAAGCAAACATCAGTTTCACACCAAAAGAATAAAAAAAAAAGTATAACTTGTGCATCCAACCAATGTGACAATATCATCCAAAATCTTGAATATCCCCCTTTTCAAGCTCAGTTACTTTATTTGCTTTGGCATTAATACAGAAGTAACTACGTTCCCCTTACTTCAAAAGCTTTAACACCCATAACCAATAACAGTTACAAGAATCACTAATTTAAATTAATTTGGGTGGACTTAAATGTTTTTACAAGAACCAAAATAATATTTTCTTAAATAGTTGCTTTATTTTCGTAGCAAAATGCTCAGATACATTTTTATTAGCATTTTAACTATACAGTAGTATTATAATATTTCTATCTTCTGATTTTACTTTTATCAATAATCTTGACATTTTTTTCTGGCCTTATATTTTCACACACATTGTTCAAAATTAAATGCAAACTTTTAAATGACAACATACTTCCACCCTAATAATTCCTTTAATAAGTCAAAACTAAATAAAGCTATTGAAGTTCTAAAATAAGCAAGACCTTTCCAATTAAGAAGTTATTGCTGTGACAAAACAAAGTTGAAAAGGGATTTACAACTCGATACAGAAGCATTAAACAATAGATTTATTAAAAATCTTCAATATAGACCAGATCACATACTTGTCCCAATAGTTATTTCCCATGCTATAAAGATCACAGAGGTAAAGAAGCCTGTTGTTTTAATTTTGACTTCAATCTTAAAATTTTCTCCCTACTAATATTCGTTAAAGAACACATAAAAGAATAACCCAAATTCATGGAACAATAGCTATTATATTAAATATTTTATTTTCAGAAGAGTACTTCAGAGAAATATCTGACAAGCATCATCCATGGCAGGATATTGTATAATGATTATGGAGATCAACATTACTTTGGTCTCAGGGGTGGCACCAGTGGGGGGACTGGGGGGCCAGGGCCACCTGTCGGGGATGCTGTGCCCCCCTTTGGGGGAAGTTTCTGTACCTTGCCGGGAAAAATTTTTGTACGGGGTATTCAATTAGTTGACAAATAAAGATCTGACTAAAATTTGAGACCAATTTCATTATACTCGCCCCTGTACAGCCGGGCTTGCCCCCCCCCCCCCTGTTGGGCAAACTCTAATGCCACTCCTGTTTGGTCTCCAATATCAATCATAAAAGAATATCTTGTAATATAACCCAGCTAACAAGAAAACAACTTAATTCACTTTTTTTTTGTAATCATGGAACAAATTATAACAAGCACAATCAGTATATTAGACTAGATGGTTGGGTAACTTTTCAGGGAACATAAAGCAAGAACTGGAATTTGTTCAACTAAATAACTACAATTTATTAGAAACCAAAATAGTAAGAGCAGAGACATGAAAATACAAATTAAAAGTCGAAGCAAAGTATTAAAAAAATCAATTCAGACCAGCAGGAAAATCAGATGATTAATCTATACCAGAAAGATGGGGGAATGGAAAACACAACTTTATAGTCAGATCTCAGATTGCATTCAACAAAGTTCAGTTTTGATTTATTTATTCCAAAGTAATACAGTTTTTAATGGATAAGGCAATTTTCTTTTCAAGTAATTTCTTTTTCACTTTATGCACACAAAAATATATTTAAAAAAATCATTTTGAAATGGGTAATATAGAATTTTCATGTCTAGTGATTTAAGACAATTGCATGGACAGAAACTGGATATAATCCAGTGAACGAAGGGTTGGAAAAAAACATATATAGTTTTGAAAATTGGTAAACATGTTCGCGAGAGGCTCTTGTTCAACATACTAAAAGTCCCCGGTCCTAGGGGAAGCACGCGCTGCCATCTTGGAATTACCCCCCCCCTTTCAGTTTTTCTTGAATATCTCAAAAACTAATCAATTTTCAAATTACACGCGATGGATCAAATTACAAATTAAAGAGCGTGAAATTCCCTACAAGTACATGCTTTTAATTTTTTACTAGCTTTCATAGTTTCGGAAATAATGGGTCTCAAAATTTGCCATCATCATGGATTTCATGCCCCTTTTTTAGTTTTTAATATTTCAATTTTCAAATGGCATGTAATCAGCAAATTAAAAAGTGTAAAATTCCCTACGAATACATGTCTTTATTTCTCTCAAATTTTCCCGACATTTTCGATTTCATCCCCCTTTTTTAGTTTTTCTTGAATATCTCGGAAACTATTAAAGCTAAAAGAGAAATAAAAGCATGTTTTTTGGGGAATTTCACCATCATTAATTTGTTGTATTATATGTAATTAAAAACTGAATAATTTTCAAAATATTTAAGTAACACTAAAAAAAAGGAGGGATAAAATTCAAGACGGTGGCAAAGTTTGAGACCTATACGGTAAACTGTTAAAGCTAGAAGAAAAATTAAAAGCATGTAATTGTAGGGAATTTCAAACTATTTAATTAATTGCATTACAAGTAATTTGAAAAATAAATAGTTTTTGAAATATTCAAGAAAAACTAAAAAAAGGAGGACAAGATAAATCCAAGATGGTGGCAAACTTTGAGACACATTTATCTCAAAAACAATTAAAATCTAGAAGAAAAATAAAAGCATGTATTTGTAGGGAAATTTCCATTTTTTTATTTGCTGATTACATATAATTTAAATATTGAATAGTTTTTGAGATATTAAAAAAAAAACCCATCTAAAAAAGGGCATAAAATCCATGATGGCGGCACATTTTGGCCGCCATCATTTGTCACTCATGTCCTTCCAGAACAAGATCTTCTTTTAAAATCTTCACCATGAGCCAAGATTTGATAAATTCCATGTTCCGACCTTTATAATGCAGCTACAATTTCAGAAATGGATTTTTGCTTTGCTCTCATCAAATTTTTCATACTTCATCATATGAACATTCTTTAGACCTAGCCATTTTGAACGAATGTCAGACTAACAGTCAGATTCTTTTTATACAACAACGTAAATAAAAACAAACGATCACAAAAACAAGATGCATGCACAATTGCTTGTGTGGTTTCGTTAATTTGCATAAAAGTGGTTTTATGCTTAAACTTTTGACACAGCATTTTCTGCTCTGATCTTAAAAACCTATGAATAAAAATAAAGTTTTAAAGTTAGTAATATTTAATATGATTTTAAAATTACATTTTTATATGCATATAAAAGAGAGTCCTGAAATAAAGTGAATATTTAAAATTTTATTTTAAAATTATTGTTGTGCTTAAACTTTTGACATGCACTGTATCTGAACATGAATGAGAAGTTAAAAATGATTTTAAAATAAATTTATGCTTTGAATTCCCTTTTAAACTTTTCCACTCTACTTTACCAATAACAACAAAAAATCTCATGCCAATAAAGTAACTTTTTTAGTCTGATGGTATGTAGCATGTATCACCATTTGCTCAGCAGTACCCTTTTGTAACACTGCTTTGTTTTTGAAAGAATTAAGCTGCATCTATAGTGCAATCAACTTCAGTGTAATAAAAAATGAATAATTAAATATAACACCAAGTTTTGAAAAAAGGCTACTGCAGTATTAACGAATATAAGTAATTAACAGAAAAAATCCCAATGAGTAGAAATTAAGTAACAAATGGTTGTAAAATTTTTTTAGAAGAATTAATACTATAAAAATAACACCAAACAAAATTTTTTGGTCATTGTTCTGTTTCCAATAATGATGTTCAATTATTACAATGCCTGAAGTAATTATTTACAAATGGATATTATTACTCTGAATCCCAAATAAAATTGTAACCAATAGACAACACAATAGGAGGGGCTTAAGTAATAATTGATACATTTGGCAAATACTACAAGTACTACTGCACTGATATGCATAGTATTTTTCATAAAACTACCTCTTTATCAAGTGATGCTTCTAAATGCAACTTATTTGGTGACATCATAAAATCTTTGCTGACTTCAACACTTGGCTGCTCACCTTGACGACTTGGAGCATACATGATTTTTCTAATGGCTAGGCGAACGGAATTTCTGTAAAAAGCCATACACAATATAAAGAGAAAAAATTCAAATGCATTTATGTACAGGATCACGGTTCATCCAAGTCTGATAATTTACTAAAATATTTTAAGACATACAAAATGATATTTTTTACAATGCTTAAAATGATAACACTATGATACAGATCCAAATCGTGCTATAGAGTAGTTTAGTACTTAAAAGTACAGTACAATAGAAAAACAAATAATTAGGATTCAAATTTAGCCAATAAATATGTCCAGCACTTTCAATGGCACGCTGTATACCAATGTTTATAACCTCAAATGGCCTTCAGTTCTATCTCATTCAAGTTTTCACAACTGATTAGTAAACATCTGACAAATAATTAAAATAGTGAGAGTGGAAAAAAAATTAACTTTGAAATGAATGAAGTAATCAGGATTTCATACAGAGAACTAGAGAGTTAAGCAGAACTAAATATTTGTTAATGACCAATACATAAAGAAAATGGCATTTCAGATTAAGTAAACTGACCTAGGATAGGATGACCTATGAACCTAGATAGAGGTAGATCAGAAACCTTACAAAAATGTTATTCTGAAAGGCCTTTCTTCAGAAAACTGACAAATTATGTTTCATACTGTTTTTTTTTTCTTATCTGGGGGGACATCTTACATTCTGTGCTGATATCTAGTGCTCTTGTATCATACAGTCAAACATTAGCTCACCTATCACCAGGTATCACTAACTCAAGGGAAAACCATATTAATAGTGACCACCCTAAGATGGTCATTTTCAATTCATCACCCTGTGTGACAATCGACGGATCAACAATGGAACAGTTATCACTCAACCGCCTTCCTTCGTACTCCAGAGAGAATGCACATCTGTTTTCCTCGTGCCTGACAAAACTGCTGAGAGAATGCACATACACATACATATTTCACAACACACTGTTTCACTTTTTTAGCTCCATTTGCTGAATACCATTAGAGTTGTTGGCAACATGTAGATTTAAAATGGGTAGTGTTAGCAAACGGAAAGCTTCTCTCATCAAGGACAAAGTGAAAATTATTAAGAAAATGGAAAATGGTGAGACTCAATCTGCTGTTTGCAGAGAATTTTCTCTTTCTAAATCTACAGTTGGGACCATTTGGAGAAAAAAAAATTGTAACATGGTAATCTCAGCCTACGAAATTAATCTGAATGGCACCAAGAAGTGAAATGTGATTACAATTAATTTCATTCTTTAATTTTTAAGAACAAATATTTAATTTATTATAGACCATAAATAATTATGATTCAGTGTAATTAATTTGTTCCACACAAAAATGTGTTTAGGGATTATAGCAAATTTTGCGTAGCCAATATTTAAAAAATAGTGAACCCTCGGTTATAGTGAACTTCTGGATCAGTCCGTTGAGGGTTCATCATAATGGGGTTTGATTGCATAAAATCTGGTACAAGTATCTTCCCATGATTGCTATGAAGAGGATTGGGAAAATATAACAATCTATGGAATATAATTTATCCTAAATACCCATTTTTGGCATTAAATCATATTAACTGTTTAAAAAATTGTCTATAACCACAAGAAAATGCCATAACTTTCCTTTTCTAATGGTAGTCTATATAAAAAGATATAATTCTGGTAGTGGTTTTGAGGAGTCAGTTTTCGAACATTAAATAAGTAAATTGACTGTTTTCTGTACATGCGAAACATTTTGTCATTCTACCAAACCCTTTGGCAGGACAAAAGTTGTAACAGAACTTTGAAATAAATAGGAATTGAGGTAAATGTTTTAATGCTTATTGCAAATATTAAGGAGAGGGAGGCACTGACAAGCGAATCTTTTAAGGTACTCTACATTGTTTTAACTATAGGTTCAATGATAATATTGATCTAATATGAAACTATCAAACACCTTTTAATACTTTTATTTCTTAGACTCTCCTAACATTATGTTTTAACTTTAAGTTATTTAATTTGACTAGCACAGTATGAAATAAAAAAACAAAGGCTAAACAGACCACTAATTTAATAAGTATTTGAATTTTCTTCAATTCAGTTTCATTACTTTAGCTTTTTAATAAGTTCATATCAAGTTTAACCACTGCATTACTGAAGGAATACATTTTTGTACATGAACTTGGAGATTCCACTTTGGAAGAAAATTAGTTGAAGTAAAATAATGAATGATAGTTGGCTACATACATATCAATACAATTTTTATAACTTCCAATATAATTTTTTGGCTACTTAAAAATGAATATTCGGATTAAAAAAATGTACACAATCTTACAATTGATACCTTAGAATATTGAAAGTACCAAAAATACAAACCTTTTATGAGCTTTCTCATCGACACTATCGGCAACATATGCTTTTAATTCATAATTTACACCACAAGGCTTGCCAGTATCGCCAGGTGATGGTTGTAGTGTTACAGATGCAGGACAATGTGGTGGCAGCTGCAAGATGAATAAATAAGAAAAGATAAACTTTTAATATGAATTACACACTTATAAAAACTATGATAGCCCAAATTTTTCATTTCTGAAGTATATCTCAATCTAATGCAAGCTAAAACTTAAAATTAAATAAAATGAATACAAATAATTAACACACAATTAATATTAATTTCAGTCATTAGTCACCTTGGCCATGTTAAAAAAATAAAATCACAGGCACAGTTTCATGTCAAGTGGGACAAATGGGTAAAGACAGAATGCGAGACAAAATGTCATGAAAAATTCATTGTGAAAAGAACTATAGAAAGTGTTGAAACAGGTTGGTTCAGGAAAAAAGTACATGTTGATCTAGAAAGTGAATGACACAAAGACTGCAGATTAAGATAGGCAATCCGGAGAGACATGCCAGTAAGAGATATACATGCCCATCATGCAGTGCAATGCAACTTTCTACAAGTTGCGGCATGCTTTGAATGAGGAGGATTAAAGGAGGTTTTCAGGAAACTTTTTCCCATTTCTCTTTTGCTGCATAGATGAGGGTAGGCTTGTTTGGTGGAGGATACGAGCAAGCAGCAAGACATCCTAAAGTTTTTCAAATTCATTATGTGAATATGACTATCCTGCATAGCATTGGCATAATGATAGGCATTATCATCCAAGAACAGAAAATTATTGCCATCATCAGCACAGAAAAACTGAGTATGACACAGTAGAATATCAACAATGTACTGTGCAGCAGTCATAATTCCTGTTTCAAGTACTTGTAGAGGTGTGCAGCCACTGACCATATTTGCCTATACTATGATACTATTAGTACTTTTTGCTGTTAGAAAGAGGTACTGATCATCTCTTACTATTAGTACTTTTTGCTGTTAGAAAGAGGTACCGATCATCTCTTGGGCTGTAGTACTGCAAGGATGACCTTCTAGTCTGCCCCTGCTGCACTGTCCACTTCTTTGAAACAGTGCCAAAAGCTTGGAACCAACACTGTGGGTAATGTTGAATTCCCAGACAATATCTGCTACTTGTCACTCTTTCTCCAGCTTTCCAAGCATATGTCCATGTGAATAAATTAACCTATCCAAAGAGCATTCTTCCAGCCTTTTCAAATGCCACATCCAACACATACTGGCTGGAAGCATCAAATGTCTGCAAAACAGTTCCTATAACATCACATGACTCAAATGTGTCGTAATTAAAAATTTGTGTTAGTTAATTGATTCACATAGCATCACATCTTTCAACAAATTCAACATCTTACTAATTCCTACAATTATTATACTACTATTTGATTCTGTTGCAGATTTACTGTTGGTTTACACTATTCATTAAAACATTCATCTTTAAGTTTTCTTCACCAGTGTATCTCTGGGGAAAAGTATTTGCAGCCACTGATGATGTGTACATTCAGGCAGTGTTGATTCATTCATTTAAGAAAAAGTTGGATTACACAGATTTTCCTGATAAAAATAACTAACCTCTGAAATTAACCAACCTTTGAAACAATTCTTTTCAATCCATTTCAATCTTATCACGTGTTCCATTAAGTTTTTTCCCTCAATACTTCATAAAATTCTTGTGTTGCAGGAATCGAGAATTCATATTATGCAGAGTACAATTCTGTTGAATAATCTCTCTCCAAAAATATTGCATCACTCAATATTTAATATTTTCCATTCTCTATTACTATGACATAATACAAGTATATCATATACCTAGACTCAGAACCAGGGTTGTCGATTTTTTTGATTTTTTTTCAAAAAAAAATCGATTTATTTGATTTAAATCAGATTTTTTTTATTTTTTTAAAACTAAATATATATATTTAACATTTGTATATTAGACAATGAGCCCTACAGTCATAGAATTATATATATATAAATAACAACATACCAGTCATTAAGCTGCACTTTATTTAAAAAAAAAACAAATTAAAAAAAATTAATTCAAAAATGTAACAACTATTTAAAAAATATTTGTGAACTAAAATATAAAAAAATATATACTTTTGAAATATAAGACAATTTTATTAAGGAAAAATATAATAAAAATTGTCATTTCATGACTATAGATATATTATTGTATGTTAGAATATTGGAGAATTTTACACTCAGCTGTTCATTTGTTTCATTACAAACACAAGTTTTGAAGCTTTCTCTAATCCTAATCTGTTTCACCCAAAACATTAAATAAAAAATTTTCTAGATAAAATTCTTAAATTCAGGCCTCAAGGTGCATTAAGTCACCATCAGGACTACCTGTGTGCCAAATTTCATGACTGTAAGTGTGATAGATTCGTCTGGACATTGTGCACATGCTGACAAACATTGCCTTTTATAAGTATAGATCATAGTTTAAATTGCAATATGTAGATGTTTGTATTTCTTTCAGAATATTTATATGCATTACTTAATTATCTTACATTTGAACATTATTGCAATATAAAAACTTTGTTGTCCACAACACTATTTAGTTTTCTCCAGTCTTAAAATGAAACTCACTGCATTTTACTATGTTCTTTCTTTGTGAACATGATCCTTTCACAATATTTATTTATTTTATAAAAAAGAAGCATCTCACACTTTGCATTTTATTGTGTTGCTCATTAGAGATCTATTTAACCCTTTGCAGCGAAGTGCGCCAATTACTGGCACACGTAATTTCACTCGCTTCTCAACCGCTAAATTCAACTATAAATGGAAAATAATAGGTTTAGGATAGGGCTAATAGTACTCCTTTAAGAATGTATATGGCAGTCTTATGAAATTTTGTTTCGGAATAGGAATTATTAGAGATAAAGTTTGGGAAAATTCCTTGACTCGGAGATAAGGAAGTTCTTCAGAAGATTTCAGTTCTGGACGTTTAACAATTTTAGCAAAGTAACTCGAAAATTTTGCTTCAATATTCTTGAAGTTTTAATTTATGATTTTCTGTAAGATTCAACAATAATTTTTGAGTGTAACAATGTGGCTGTATCTAAGGGGGTTCTCATGAGGAGGTGACGCGAAAGGGGGACAACCCCCCCCCTTGGAATGAAATAAGTTTCTTAAAAACTTTTTTGTAGATTCTATGTCTAGACAATAAACTAAACCCATTCATGTTGTTTTCTCATCATATTTTCAAAAAATTATTGCCTTGCGCCACAAAGGGTTAAAATCTAATTTGCTTGTGTTTTCAAAAATAAAGATATGGGAAGTACTCTAGTTACATTAATTCAATAAAATATTTTTCTATGTTCTACATATTCTTTCTTTAAATAAACATTTTTTCTTTAAATATACATTTAAAAATACATTAAAATCGCTATTTAAAGAAACATGAACAATTTTATTTTATTAAAGCAGATTAACTTGATATTTAAAATAAAGTGATTTAAATCAGTGATTTTTTAAAAAAAAATCAGTTGATTTAAATCGCGATTTAAATCATTGAATTTAATCAACTGATTTAAATCACCGCAACCCTGCTCAGAACATGACAGTCTAATTGTTTTTTTTAAAAAAACGCTGTACTTCAAAGAGAAAGTAAGTCATCAAATTCTTTATCAATAAAACTATAAGCAAAAATGTTACTTTAAGAAGACACTGAAGATTTTGAAAACTGCTACAAAGCCTGTGATATCATGAAAGCTTAGCATGCACTCAAGCACTCTTCAAAGATTTATTGAGAGGTTTTAGCTCTCAGAAAGTCATTTGGCTGTTAAGAAGAAATCGGGCACATTCACTGGGAGAATATGAGTTAGTTAATAACAGCAGAAATCTATTGATGAGATACAGGCAAACCAAATTATATGCTCTGGTTTTCAATACAATGTGCACCATGAGGGATTTTTTCACAAATTTCTCACAAAACTACATCAAAATCCTATAGAACTTTCTAACCAACTGCAACTAAGGCTAGACAATGAAGTCTTAAGATTTTAGATGCAATCTCCTTAATCTCTCTGTGATTTAAGACATTTATCTTATTTTAATGAAGGATACCTTTCAGTGATTTTGAGTTCATTTGCAAAAAGCTGATCTTTCTCAGCTAGTCAGTAACAATATCAGCTTTCATGAATTATTCTATTCTATAAAATGAAAATTCTGCTTATTTCCTGTTTCCTCAGGTTGTTACAAAATTTCTAGATCTTGGATGTTGACACAATATTCAGTACTCTAACTATTACATTATTTTCTTGACCACTGCAATTAAAATAAACAGGTTTTCCTCAGTCAACTGACAAATTTATATGACCTTGATTTATATTTATATGACAAATTCATGTATGCTGTTTCCCACTTAAGATTTTTTGCTTTACAAAACATAATAGTTAGATATCAAAAGTTTATTAGAGTACACTGAAAAGTTTCCACAGCAGTAGGAGGGGGCCACATTGATAAGAAGCTTCTACTTTGAATAAAAATGAAATTCGTAATCTAAATATGTATAATTGAAAATATTTATAAAGGTCAGAACTTTCATCTACATACAAGAACCAAATATGACATTTATATTAAAAAAAAAAGTTTCACATTAAATAAGTTTATTACTAACTTGTTGGTGACAGTACATGTAATATTTTTTCGAAATTTGAATAATATCTGCTTTAAGATGAACTTCACAAAAAATATTGATTTACAGGCTTCATGAAGTTCATCTTTATGAGGCATATCAATACAAGGAAAACTTATGTTTCATTATATTTTTTAGAGCTGACAAAAAATATTATTTTGAACTGAAATTAAAACATAATTTAAAAATTAGTTACAGAGCTAAATACAAACACATAATATTTACTTCAAAGAAAAATGGATGGGCATCGGGGCCTAGTTTACGAATTAAGCGTTCCTGCAATCTTGTTAATGGACGCTTTGATTCACCTTCAGTTGGATAGATTTGTTCAGAAGCTAAATATAGATCTTTTCTAAAAGATATTCCCAACACATCAAGATCCTCTCGACCATAAACAAACGCTGCTAAGACATGACCAAAAACTTTGTGATCTTTGACAAAATCAGTATCAACAAGGACGACACCATCTGAAAATTATATGAAAAAAAAAAAAAAAGACAAGAAATATTACAATAAATTAAAGATATTTTAAATAAACATTAAAGTCTCATAAAAGAATATTTCAAATCTATTGTCAAATATTGTAAATCAAAGTATATTAAAGAATGCATCACTTTTTGTTATATTAAACTGCTAAATAATAAAAGCTTTAATTTATTATAACAAAAAATCTGATTATTTTATATATGAAATCATGACCTTTTAAAGAGAGCAAATAAACAATATAATACAAACCTATAGGATCAACATGTGTAATGTGATCTACAAAATCTCTTTTGCCTAGGTATACTGTGATCTATTGAAGGGAAGAAAAAACAACATTATAGTACATAATAATAATTTACAAATGAGGATATAATATCTATACTTATAAGGTTAAATAGAAGATTGGATCTGAATATCGTAGGTATTAGTATTTGATTTTTAATTTTTCTCTTCTTTTCCTTTCTTTGCACCACTTTAGGATACATTCCTTTTGGTACTTTTCTAGCAGCTAGTAAAGAGGAAAGTCAGTAATATTAAAAAATATTTTTAATTCTGTCCTGCTGTCCTAAGATGGCACCTTACTTTTTCCTTTTTATCAATTTTATTTCTTTATACAGTGTTTTTGGAATGTGTAATTTTTTAGAATTATGATTAGGGCATTTTTTTTTATTGATTTAAAGACAAAGCAATTCTTTTAGATTTTTCTTATAGGTAATTTTTAATTTAATTTACCTGTTTTGGTTATTTGCTGCAGATAATTTGTCTCTATTTATATATAGACAGATGATTTGTCTGTATTTTGAACTATGATTTCACCTTCCGATTTATATTCCATCCATTTTTTGTAATACTTGTTTTATATGTGTACTTATGTAACTTCTCATTTTTCATATGGTTTGGGGGTGGAGAGACTAAGTAAAATTAGATATTTAGATTAGCCCAGCATCCTCATTTGAGGACAGTTATAATTTCAATTCCATAGCTAATACCAAATGCATTCTATTGTTTCTTTTTTGCTATTTCTATGCAGTCAATAGGTATTCCAAAATTCCTAAACATTTTTCAACAGGCATATATCACTAGTTAGCTAGATTTTGAAGTCAAATTGTTGTCATTTTCGAATTTTTTCTTTGATTTATTTTTGAGGTCACGCAAGGAATTAGAAAAGAATTTTTATTTTTTGATATTTTACTATATATTAAAAATCTGTTCTATTTACGCAAAAAATGTTTTTAAAAATGAATTTTTACCAATTTTTGTTTACATTTTTTTATAAAAAAAATAAATCTCCCTAAATTTTTTTTTTGAATTGAATTCTACTTTGCAGTTATTTTAATCTTGATGTATTAAACATAATTTAATACAAATTTATTGAAATATATGCCTCAAATTAATTCGGGTGTTACTGGGTTAAGATTATATCAACTTATTTAATTATTTTAAGTCATGAAATTTTTAAGTAATTTTTTATTCTACCTAATTTTTGTAGTTTAGTAGTGTATGAATGTAGATTTTGATGAAATGATTGCGCTCAATTTTTAATGATATATTTTTCTTATTTTCAATATTATAAGGCATTCTAGATGAGCAAAAGGTTTGACAATTAGCATCATATTACTAATTATACATTATAGATGCTAAATTGAAGACGTTAGCATAAAATTTTAAAAGGGCAAATGGATATTTTTAAGTATTACAATATCACTTCCTGCTGTTTTGAATTACAAAAAGATGTGTAACAAAAATTCTCATTCTGTCACAAATTCAGCACTGATACATATCAAATTGTATTTTATTAAATCAAAAATAATGAAAGCAATAATTTACCACAGAAATTTACTGTGTGATCTAACAATCATGGAAAACTTTAAAAAAAAACATAATGATTCAAAAACT
Source organism: Araneus ventricosus (assembly GCA_013235015.1). Taxonomy (NCBI): domain Eukaryota; kingdom Metazoa; phylum Arthropoda; class Arachnida; order Araneae; family Araneidae; genus Araneus; species Araneus ventricosus. The sequence goes on along the minus strand of BGPR01007434.1, from coordinate 54,147 downwards.
CATTAAGATAAAAGTTGTTTGCACAGAATGGATGAAAATCCAAAAGTTAATGTGGAAGTTTTTCTTTTTCTAACCAACAGATGGCACCACCAGGTTACAAAATATTAGATTACACAAATTATCAGACACTATAAAAATGAGCAGCTCTAGCAGACAATGTTAGTCAAAACTGTACACAGAGAAATGAATCATTAGTTGAGAAAGCCTTCTTAATTAAACTTTATTATAAGGAAAGTGCAGTGCAGCATTGCAGGCATAAAACTTCAAATATGGTATGCGAGATAATAAAGATCCAATGACTTATTCTGCATTGACCAAAACGATTCAAAAATGTAAAGCCACAGGTTCTTAGGCTTCATTCCAAGAAGTGGCCAGTCCATAGCATCCACCAGTATTTCCCAGACAGTTAACCCATATTGTACCAAGCATTGAAAAAATTAATACTTTTTTTTTATATAAAATCTTAATTATGTGTTTCTCCAAGCCTATGAATACACAGAAAATAAAAAAAAAACTTACAAAACCTTTATTAGTTTGATCGGTACAGGTTTTCCTACAAATAGGACAATGGTACAATCCACTGCTATTTGTTTTTACTTAGGTTGAATGAGAGAAAGAATTTTAAGCATAGTCTAGAGTTACATTTCTTACAGATTGTTGTTGGTTTTGGTGCACAGGTTTTTAGCTGACACATTCTTTATCAGTTTTCTGGTTTTTTTTTTAATGAAAACATGTTTATTTTACAAAATCTTCTCTAACGTTAACGTTAGTCACACAGTTAAAAATTTAATTTAATTTGGTTAAATCATTATCTTTTAAAATGATTTCTGCATGGATATATTATACTGACTAGTGTTACATAAAATATAAGGATAAAAGGTTTCATCAGAGATTATTTAAGAGTATTTTGTCATATTATAGCTTGTTAAAATCTTTAAAAAGTTACGTTAGTCACAATGGAATGACCCATTACTGACTGAGTTCTTTAGTTATAAAAAAGGAAACAAATAAAAAGATATCCAAATTGCAAAAAGTTTTCAATATGATTTAAAATTTGTAAGATTTTAAAAAGCTAATTCAATTCTTCCTCATTTTTAACACATCTTTAGATACGAAATACACGAAACTGTAAAATTCTGTGGCATAATTCCTTTTTAATATTTCAACAGATATGACAAATATTTTCAGAAAAAAGATGTAGTAAATATACAAAACAAAGTAAAATTTTTGTTTCTCTTTCTATTTAATGAGATTTTAGAAGTAAAAATACAAAGGAAATTTTTAATATTATAAAACATAAAGAAAAGGTTAAATGACTGACTCAAGATAATAATTGGTATATAATTTGTACTTGATACAAATGATACTATTCTCTAATTAATATATCATGGGAAAAAGTGGAGCTGCCAATACAATGAAAATTCTGAAGAGAACTTTGATGTACGTAGCACATTCAGTAGATTCTAGTAACAGTATCCAAACAAATCCTTTTATTAAAAAAAAAAAACTTTCTCGGATACATTTTTGAATCAATATGATCAAAAATTGTCAGCAAACCAAAATGAAACTCATTCTAATATCGATAAAAAAATGAACTTATTTATATGAAATCATAATATTACTGAGATGCTGAGAAATATTTGTTAAGCAATATTGTAGATCTTTTAACAAATTAAGTTGAAAGCAATACAAAACACAAATTTTAGACAAACATGCTTTAAAACATTCTATACGCTATAACATATTTCAAGTACATCATAAAACATTCAGAGTCAGAGGAAAAATGTGTACAATAAACAGATAAGGCATAATACATCAGTAGGAATAAAGTAAAGATACATTTTAACATGTGCAAGACACTATTTTGTTGTGAAGCGAACTTGAATTTACTGAAGTAAATATTGTCCAACTAATAAATCAGAAAAATATAAATGTGCAATATAGCAGTCAACTATAAAGAAGAATAATGAAGACCCTGAACAGACAATATCAAGCAGCTTAGGTTGTCTCAGAATGAATTAGAAATATGTCATATTGACTAGTACAAAAAAACATTAGTTAGCATTAACATTTAATTTGATTTGAATAACTAAATACTTTTAGAATGAATAACTGAAATGAGATAAAAATTCAGTGCAACATATGATTAGGATGACTCATTTATAGCCGATGCGGAACTGAAGCACCAATTTTTTCAGTGCACAAATCTTACTCTATTTGTACACATAACTAATCTAGCTAATAAAAATTCTACAACCCAACATTATTCTCTCAAATTTTGTTCGGAGTCACAACCCATAGTTTAATATGCCTGGATTTTAGCACAAAGGAACCCAATGACTTAAAGAATATCAAGAATTATGTTAACTTTCAAAGCATCACAGCATCAAGTTAAAAGTTTTTGAATTTTCACTGGAAACAAAACAAGGATGCATTTTATTTTTAAATAACTTTCATTTAATAAAGAATGCAATTAAACTTGTTTTTATTTCAGAAATGCTAAACAATTTTTCTTGTAAATACATAAAAAAAAAATCCCACACGTGTATATTTATTTTAACCATACATTGTATGAACAATTTATTGTCCAGCTGCAGTTATGTAAATCTATAAATGTGGGTAAAGAATACAGGAAAAATAACTGAAAAAATTAATTTTGGTCTTCAACTTTTAATTAGAATTCATTAGTTAAAGAACTTACCATTTGATTAAATATGTAATAAATAAATTAGTTTATAAACTAAGTATTAGACTTGTAAGATTCATTAAAATGGGCACAAATGCAAGTGGTTGCAAATATGAATCCTAGTGGTGTAGGTTTAAAAGTTACAGCAGCCCCCACAGTTGCAACAGACAGGCTGTCAGTGATTATGACTGAAAGTTAAACTTAGTTTGGTGTTACAATTCTCAGAGTTTTGCCAAAGTTTCTCATGTTTCCAATACATTTGAAATAGATTTAAACCTTTATTGGTTTCTCTATATATTTACTGCCTTTCCCAATGATGAAAGACTTTCAAATTTGTTCCTTGTCTATACAGAAATCAGAATACATTTTCGAATATTGGCAACATATAATCATGCTTTATTTACAAAGAATACCAACAGTGATCCTTATGTACATACTTAACTGGGGTCTTGAACACGTTGATTGCCATGACTCACCCTTTTAATCTAATTAGATGACTCCTCCACTACTCTAGTTAAGAAATAGTAAAGAAGGGACCATCTTAATAGATAGAAAGGACGAGTCTCACAGGCTTGAGTTATGGCAATCAACATGTTAAGAATGTTTTAGCCAAAAAATAGGATTTAATTTTGCTTTAAAGATACCATTAAACCATACCATACACTTTAATCCTTGCTTATTCATAATTATTCACAAGTTTTAACAAAAACACTAACAAAGGGAGGGCACGACTTGGGAAATTCAATTCGGGAAGAGTCTTTGGTTTATTAATAGCATACCTTTAGGGAGCTCATTAAAATATTAAAGCACAATGGCCAGCCAATTAGAGAAAATAGCCCTCAAACTTTTGGCACAGCCTGCATACCAGTAAGCTGTTGCTGTTAATGAGAAGCAAATTGGCGTTATCGGCAGAGTATTGGCCTCCAACCATTTGGTCAGGGTTTGAATCCTGTGCCCACTTTTTTTTCTCTCTTTTTACTTTTTTCAAAATAATTTTTGAAATTAATAAATTTTAATTAAAATATTAATAATTTTTCAGCACTAATTTTTTTTATCCATACAATAACTGAATTACAGTTACAATTTAATTTTGAAATAGTGAAATAATTATAAAAACTTCAATAGTGTTATATAAATAATAACTATAATCAATATTATCAAAAATACCATGAAACTTTTAAAATTATTCAATTAAACTAGGTACAAAACTTTCATTCTAGCTTTACAGAACTGGATTTGACCGGGAAAGAGAGAGCAGCTGTTAATCTATTGAATACATAGGAAGATGGTCAAAAATTTGAAGTTTATTTCCCAATAAACCTCTAAAAGAAATGCACACTATTTATTAATTGTGCAAGATGTCAAAATATTTTTTGTTTCAAAACTTTTTTATGAGAATTAATTATCAATCTGGTAAAATAATAATAAATGAAGCAAAATTTTAAAAATTTACAAATAAAAACATATAGAAAACTTTTTCATCATGAGAGTAACTATACTTATTATTGATCACCATTAAAAGTTGTATTTAAGAAACTATTAATTTCAAAATTTTTTAAAAATAATTTTTGAAATTAATAGTTTCAAATTAAATTAACAATTTATAAATATTTAATTTAAAACAGTAATATTTTATGCTTAATTAAATGATTTTTCACATAATACTTGAATTACAGTGGTAGTTTCATTTTTAAGCAGTTAACTAATTATAAAAACATACTCTCTTTCCCTATCCCTGTCAAGTTAGAACGAAAGTTTATAACTTCTTTAATCGAATAATTTAAAAATTTTAATGACATTTAATCTTAATAGTAATTATAGTTATTATTTAACACCATTAAAGTTGTTTTTATAATTATTTAACTAATTAATAATTAAATCATATCAATAATTCAAGTTGCATATGAAAAAAGATTATTTAATGCCGAAAAAATAAATATTTTAATAAAAGATATTTAAAATTTTTAAATTTAATTAAAAATTATGAATTTCAAAAAAATATTTTAAGAGAAAAAAATGTGATCCGGGATTCAAACCCTAACCAAAAGGTTAGCAGGCCAATACTCTGTCGAGCACGCCAATTTGCTTCTCATCAACAGCGACAACTTACTGGTATATAAAGCTGTTCCGAAAGTTTGAGGGCTATTTTCTCTGAATTGGCTGGCCATTGTGCTTTAATATTCTAATGGATGAACATCCTAAAGGTATACTATTAATACACCAAGACTTCCTGAATTGAATTTCCCAAGTTGTGCCCTCTCCTTGTATGTTAATGTTATTTGCAGAGCTTCACATGATATTGACACACACAATATTCTTTTATCTATTATGAAGACCTACATCCATACTTAAAAAGTCATATACATACTTTTCCATTAGGTGAACTTTTCTTGAAGACCCTAAAATAATAATGAAAAAAAAATTATAAATACATTTAGAGATTTACTACTTAATGCAGTAAAGCACAGAACTTCTTAACAAATGCAAAGTAAAATAAATTTTATGAAACCCCAGTAAAATTACAGAAAATTTTATTTTCAACACTGAAACAGAATAACAATTGTATTATAAAACTTTAGAAAACACTGTTAGCAAAAGTGCAAGCAAACAATGAATTAAATGATAATTCTAAGTTTCTGAACACAAAATTGCTGGGAACACATTTCTCGATAGCGTGTTCTAATTAAATATTTTCCATAATTTATATCTGTAGTATTTCTTTAAGGTCATTTAGATGCAAAAATGGGACTATTCATATTTTACTGAAGAATATCACTATTGTTAGTAATATTAATAAGAAAATATATGTAAATGCCAATTCAAATCAGGTATTATTTTAATTATTTCATAATCATTTAGTTACATTGGAATATGAAATAAAATAAAGAGAGAACATTTGATGGCCCAAAATACAACAATTTGCACTAAACACTGTTTTATTTTAAAAAGACTAAAAATTGACCTTTTGTAACAGGAGAATGGAAGTAGAACAACAAAGTGAAATTCAACATTAATAGAATTACTTTTTCTTGCTACACAGATGTTTTGGACTGGACAAAAAGATCACAACAACTCATTTCTTTTAAAATTTTTCTTTTACCACCTTTTATATGACTTACTTGTGTAGAAAATATCGTTCTTTTAAGTTTTTCTTTAACTTAAAGATTTCTCTATTTTAATTTATTAAATGTCATGATCATTTTGGGAAAAATCACTTTTTCAGCACAGAAAATTTATAAAAATAATAAAAGCATAATAATTATTTTGAGGCATATAAAATCTGATGCTCATATTTTTTGCAAATAAAATTTATTTAAATTATTTTCAATTCCATCCTTAATCGAGTTAAAAATATTCTCTTCCTGCAATGTTTCAACAATGAAAAGACAAAAGTAATTTCTGATATGATATCCATATTTAACTTAAAATATTTTAGTAATATAGTGAAACCTATCTACAGTGGCCAGCCTCCATTCCAAGGAAAACTGGCTGCTCAAAAGGGGTTTCATGTTTGGAAGTACAAAATACTTATTTCAACAAGCTCTAGTTATTTTTTTCTGATAAAGCGAATTTTAAGAATCATCTAAAGAAAAAAGTACTTTAATCAAAAACTTATATTTTTTGAAATTATATATATACACAATTTGTGCTTGCTTGGATCTTTCAGCTGGTAACTTTCCAGTTTTTTTTTTTTAATTTGAAAAATAAATCCCTAATTGTTTTGTTAGCAAATGTTGAGCAATGGGCAAAAATATCATCTGTTGTTTCTAAAGTCTGTTGAGCTGAAAGCTTCATTTGCTGATGATCTCAACCCATATCAACAGCTTCTTTTTTAGGGCCTGAAAGGTACAATTAACTCCTGAATGCTCAATGCTTTTGAGTGTATTAATTTTTATTTCTTTCTTTCCTCTCTTTTCCCTTAATAAAAGGTCCATAGTAAGAGATAATGTATTTAATTGAAGTTGAATGAGTGACTAACCCAGCCGCCTAGTAGGGTTTTATTGGCTGTTCCTAGAGGTTATTATAACATTATGTCTAAGGGCAAAAATTACATGCCAAACAAAAGTGGATGTAGAGAGGGGTGACCACTAAGCAGGGAAAGCCACGTAGAGAAGTTTTGCTGTACTAAAAACTAAAAAGCCTTGAAATAATATGAAACACCAAAATTTGTTTTGAAAAATAAGAGCAACAATTAGATTTCTATCACAGTTTGTATTTTGATGATTAAAAATAAAGTACTGAAATTTAAATTCTTCAAAATACTGAAGTTTTGAAAAAAAAAAATGCAACATTTTAAGAATGCAAATATTTCAAACAATATATTATATTTAGAAAGTTACCTTTCACAAAATTTTTTTATACTATAAAAACATGAAGAAATGGAAGAAAAATTTATAAGCTAAAAGTGTGCAGAAGTTCTATGCTAATAAATCACAAAACAATTATTCAGAGTTGCACCAGAATCCAATTCATGTTCTAAGTTTAGAAAGATGTTCAGCGTTTAGTTCTATCTTTTGTCATCTAGAAATATTTAATTAGATGTTATGAAAGTAGAATTTAAAACTATATTTAATTTAATAATATATTTTTTTCTCTTTATTTCCTTCAGTTCCTGTTAACTATCAATATCATAAAATTTAACTAACATTTTTTTTCCATTCAAACAACATCAAAGAAAAAAAAATACATAAATAAATATGTGCAAAACAAAGAGTTAAACAGAAACAAAGAATGAAAATAATACAAGCCTTTAAAATACTAAAATCTAAAAATGCAAGTAGAATATAATTATAGTCTAATATATATATAATAATTATAGTCTAAAAAATCAAATATATCTAATGCATTCTTCTATCTGTACCTCTCAAAATCTGTCTTTATCGTCTGTAACTTTCATTGTTTCAGATTCACAAATAGTACTAATAAACATCAAAAGCCTCTTAAAAATATCAAGTAAGCACTTTTTTCAGGGACTCTCCATTTTGATAGTATAAAGGCAAAATACTGATTTTAGCACCCTCTTCCTTCTAATTTAACAATTGCAGATAACACATACTGCTTTTGCCCATAACAATTCCAAATTTGTCATCACTTGAAAGCATCTAAAACACCTTCATAAGAGAGAGAGAGAGAGAGAGAGATTTTAAAATCTTTCATTGATTTAAAGAAATACTTTGAAACCAAAATAAAAAAAGATTTTTGTGTTTTAATGACTTCTCAGTTCCTCAAAGATGTCTCTACACTTCCAACTAATCTGACAAATAGTGCTAATAATGTAGGGTAAAATCCTAAACAGAGGAATAAATCAGTGACAGAAGTATTTAGAAAATAATAATTTCTTTAAATTTCTCATAAAATTAGAATAGATGACAACACAACTGAGAATATAACAACTAAAGTTTTCAACTAACAAATCTAAGCTTATTAATTCAAAACTCTAAATATTTAACCTATGAAGGTCCTTAAAACATCAAGGAAACAATTTACTCAAACTGTTTAGTAAATAGGATATAAATATGGCAGAGGAATTTATTTGTATAAGCTACAGAAATATACAAATAAAATATACGGAATTTTGCTACATAATTGTAACAATAGCTCTAAATTTTGTACAGTAAAGAAAAATTACCTTGTTCCTGGTCTTTTACTTGCTTCATCTGAATCCATATTTTATGCAGAATCAAAACAAAAGTAGAGAATTTTCCTGTTATTTCACTTCAAACAAACTATTATTCTATAAGCATTTTACACCTAAGAAGAAGAATACTGATTAAAATTCTTGAATGAGAATTCTTATATAAATCTATAACCTAAAAAAAATGTTTTTAATAACATTCATTCAGAAATTTTAATTGTTCTTAGATATTTTTAATTGAGTTGCTCAGAAGCTAAAGCAGGTAAGTCATTTTTTTTAAATGTCTTCTGGTTTTTGTAAATTTTGATGAAATTAATAACATTATTTTTAGTTATTAAAAGAGATAATACAATAATTTTTAAAATTTTTGCTTAAAAAACATGAATTTTCTCATTTTTTTTCCTGGACTTATCCGCATTGGCTTCTGAACGACTCAATTCATTATGATCTGATCCTTAAAGAAACAATAATCTTCTTGCACCACTCTATTTATAAACATACAAAAATATATATATCTATAAGAATAGAAGTCTGGTTATTTTGTACTAAGAGTTATGAGAAGGTAGGTTAAAAATTTACAATAATCGGAAAATTCATAATAAAACTGGAGGTGGAAGCCAAAAAGATAATGCCAAAAGCTTAGGAGAAAATATCCAGTTGCATCTTATTTCAATGTAGTTATAGTCAATGTGGTAAATCAGTTATTATCCATAAATAGGCAGATTTTTCAGCAGTTATTATGCATAACCAGATTTTTTATGCAGTTATTATGCATAATTGCTGCTTTCCCACATTCACCGTAACATTACACTACAAACAATTTAAAAATGTTGTATAAATTTAATATCATAACATATTACAAATCAATACATCAATAAAGTGCAACAATAAATTGGAAATATTACTTTTTCTATCTACAGCACTGCATTCCTCTATTACCTAAGGTATAATGATTTATTTGATTATAAAGACAGTGAACAAAACCCTGGCATTTTCAAGAAATCCTACTGAATCATCATAGTTGTCTCTGCATAAATCACTTCAAGATCTAAATTAAGAGGCGACTCATTGCTCAAGAGTAAAAAGTCACAAACTTGTGCAAATTGTGACCATACCAAACTCAATCTTCAACATTTTTAATACAATAAAAAATAGCAGCATAGTCTACAGAATAATTTTATTGAAACCTATTATTCACCAGTCTTAAAATTAATCTAACAATTCTGAATTGTCAATCAAGAAATCAATAGCAGTGAAAATGGTAGCAAAAAATAAAAACTCCAAAAGTTATCTCTGTGTTTTTCATTATAATTTATATGAATTATAATCTAATATAACTGCTGATAAGTCAAAATATATTTCTGAGCAGATACCTATACCTACTATTCCCTCTCCCCACCTGAGAAAAAGAATTTTTCAAAAAATAAATGCAGAAGTTTTCAGCTGCCAAATGCATCAGTTTTTTAAGACATATTATGCAACTGCCTGACGATAAGATCTTATGTCAGTTGTTGAATATAATTATTACAACAGTTAACAGTAAAGCAGAAATTTCTGCTTTCAATTTTTATAGTAATTTCACTAAAGCCAAAAACATGGATTTTTATAAACTCTTACTAACCTGTTGGAATTAAAAGAACAGTAATAAGATCTTTGAAAAGTAAGAACACATCCAAAAGAACTGCTCACTAACAGAAAGGACAGAGACTTTTATCTCCCAGCAATAAAATGGGAACTTTATTTCTACCTGAATAATTCAAATAGTGAACTCAAAGGCTTTTATTACTTGATGAATCGAGATTTTTACTATTCTGTAGATTACACTTCTAAGAAAAATTAATCTAGGAGACGATAAAATATATGACTTGTTCCAGCAAATGATTTTAATCCAGTTCATATCTATGTAATAATTTGATTTTTTAACTTTCTTTAATTATTTTTAACGATACCTCATTTTTAATTACTTCTACTTCCATTACAATAAGAGCACTTGTACTTTCATTTCGAGTTGCGAGTCTTTCCAGGAAAATCTCCTTCTCTGGCTACTTCAACTATCTGCACATTGTTAACTATCGATCATCAGTATGATCATGAGTTTTACTTTCAATATCTTCTAAGATGCCAAATTAAACTTATCACCGTCACCTGATCATGTTTCTGAAATAAAGATGAATTTCACTTAATCAGCTGTGGATTTATTATGAAAATGTCTCTATAAATACGCTAAAATTGAAGATGTTATATATATATATAATAAGAATTTTTCCCATCTTTAAAATATAACTTTTTTTAACATCACTTAATTTTTAAATATAAATGAATTATTTCTACTTAAATTATAAGATAAAGGCACTTCTACTTTATCTTAAAGAGTCGCAAGAAACTTCACTGTTTCACGAGTCCTGACCGAGGAATCCCCTTCTTGGCAGTATTTAAAGTTCATCCGTGTTGCCATCTTTCCTTTTTCTGCTTTGGCACTTTGCAGGCAGCAGGAGTGCTATGTCTGCTAATAATTGGTCATGGATTGGATACTCTAAAATCATATCTAAGATGACAAATTAATATCATATCTCTTCAAGTGAAATGTCTGATCCAGCAATAAACCAAGTTTTACTATAGTTATACCTTACAAGTCCTTTTCTATGCCTCTACATGCCTGATGATGCTCCTAACACATAAGTTGGTCATCAACAAACTTTCTCTTAGCAAATTTATTTTCAATAAGAACTTCTCATTTTTAAGTTATTAACAGACATTATTGCTGCATTTGAAGTGATAATGGGGGGGGGGGGATAGCAGACAAGTAGGAATTGCTACTGTTGCAAAATCTACAAGTTTTGAATGCTGGCATTCCTTCTTTTCCTCCATTGTGTTTTTCTTGAGCATCAACAAGGAAGATATTGATGCTTTAATGAAATGAGAAAAAATCGTAACAGAATAAACAACTAATTCAAATTACAACTAAGAATTCTCTTTACAACAAATATAGTATGTTTTTTACAGGAAAACTCCAGCCCTATAATTTAACTTTTTAACATTTTTTTGCTATAGATGTTGGGTGTAATACGTTTCCTATCATAACAAACCATTCCAGGTCAAACTTTAATTATGAACCATTGATTTTTCATGAATTTTTCTAACCCATATTTAGACCAAATCACTTCAAAGAAGAAATTAAAGCATCAATGTTGAAAAAAATCCATCAATATTGAAGGTGAAGGAATTAGAAATATAATAAAAGATTGCAGAAGCAAACAAAATAATTCACAGTAATTTTTTGAATAAATTTTAAAAAAGAAATGTTATAATCAAAGCTTATAGGATATAATCCAAAATGAGCAGGGAAAGAAAAGAGAGAAAAAAATCATAGGGCTAAGTATATTCTTAAGTTATTATTCAAATTCCATTCTCTTTAGGTTTCATAAAGCTTGTTCTTTCTTTGAATTCATCTTCAAACTTTAATAAAAACTAGCAGCACAGTGTAGAAGTTTCTATGATGACTTCATCTTATATCAGGAATTTCAGCAGAAAATATCTTCAAAATCATGAATTTTACTATATTCAACATTACTAGATGAGAGAATTTAATTAAATTTTTGGTAAAAATTACAGGCAAAAACTTTCACATTATAAACAGGAAATATAGCAACTTAAATACAATATTTACGGTTTATAAAGTGAAGTTTCCTGTTTAAAATTTTATAAAGAACAAATTTGTTTTTTACTTTTCTTATATATGAATATTGGACATCAACTTACAATTTTCCTCTATTATTCTATTGATGTGAATTAGTAATGTAAATGCAAAGCAAATGTAATGAACCTGGATTATGCTATAACTTTATGAAAGTCAATCATTGCTAATTTCAAGCATCTAAATTTTAAATTTCAAATTAGAATATGCATTAATAAAGTTTTAAGATTTCAAACTATACTAGAGAATAAGAAGTTGAACATACAACAAGGAACTTCGATTAGTGAAGATGAATTTTTAATCTCTAGGTTATGAACATGGAGTTCAAGACAGTCATTAAGTTAAGCAAAAGGTAGCTTTAATAAATTTAATTTAGTTAAAACAGCTATAAAAACTGTGGAAAAAAGGCATTTGTCTTTTGCAAATATGAATTAAAAACAAGGCAATTTTAATTGAAGACATTAGATCTGCAAACCATTATACAACATAACTGCCATTCAGACAAAACAAATAAACAAAAAATCTAGGACATTAAAGTCTATTTAAAATTGAATTTTTGATCTTGAAAGATCTTGGCTTGAAAATGTATTCACCAGTTACCAAAAGATAACCAGTAATAAAAAGTTGATTATAATATTCAAGATTATTATTAAAATATAAAAATGCTAAAATTTAGGAAATTGATACAGCTCAGCAAGTTTGCATATGTGAATGCTATATCATTCAGTTTCATTGTGATACAAAATGACAATGTTGTAACATTCAAATTTATAAGCCACATTATCATGCACTCAATTCTATACAGCCCCAATTTTTTGGAGATCATTATACACTTCGATGCAATGGCTAATTGGTTCATTGAGCATTTTCATTTTATTTTGTCTTGTCAAAATTTTATTTTGTCAAAAAAATCCATCTATATTGAAGGTGAATGAATAAGAAATATAATAAAAGATTGCAGAAGCAAAGAAAATAATTTACAGTAATTTTTTGAATAAATTTTAAGAAAGAAATGTCTTTACTGTCTGTAAATGTGTTCACACATATACAATAGAAATAAAGTACATCAAAATTTTTAATTCAAAATTCTACAGTAAATTTGAAATACAGAAGACCTATCATTGTACTAAAAAAATGAACAGTATTGTATATTACTTATACTTATTACAAATTATATAAAGATTATAATTTATATTCTTTTTTTCCCATAAAAATACTGCACAACTAAAATATGATTTGTGAAAATTTCTATTAAGTGAGGAATTGATTAAATAACATATTTTATTTAAAAAAAAACACATGAATGAAGAATCTTAGAACCTGTAACTAAGTAAATTTATTATGAATTTCAGCATTTAAAAAGTTATATGACATAAATGAATACAGATTTTAAAATTTGACTTTCCCTCCATAATTACACAATCTCAACCATTTACATAACAAGAGCCAACATGCTAATGTAAACCAGTAAAAAAAGCATATATTAAAGACAGGCTTCTTGAATTTCTCTTTTTCACACATTACTGCTTCTCAACTGAAACTCGCCCTCCCTTTTTACTATGGCCCAAATGTATACACACATGCAAGAGAATACAAGCTAATAAAGAGTTCATCAATTACGAGTTAAAAACATCATTTAATACAGTTCTTTGGTAAATTTAATAGTAATACTTTAAATGATGATGGCTTTAATAAAAAAAACATACCAGAAATACTATTAGTGAAAATTCACATTGCTCCTAGGACTCGACTAAGTTGCCTTATTTAAGGTCTCAAAATCCTAATTAAAGAAGTCATGATAAAGCAGAATATGCTTTATTTCTATCTGAAATCAATCCTAAAATCAAATATTTGCCCTAAGTAAAATTGACCATGAAAAGTAATGAAATAAATGATAACTTTAAAAATCAACTCATACTTAAAAACAGCTAAAAATACCAAGAAAATATTTATTTTATTAACTAAAAATATCAAGAATGATTCACAGGGGGAAAAAATGACAGTCTTAAAATTGATACATTTGAAAGTCTATATAGTTGAAGAATTATTATTCCTACACTATTTCAGAAGAGAATTTTTATTTGTGGTTTCCACCAGCAATATTTTACATGCATAGTTCACAGTGGTTTCAACCACAAATTTTTATACATTGAGCTGCTAATTGAACTGGTTTAACATTCATTAAGAATTCTATACCCTGAACCAGAAAGAATCCATCATCATGTTTTATGAATTACATTCTTAAGAATCAGTTAAATGACAGGTTGCCTTTTAAATTTTATGCTAAATATTGTTTCTTTGACTAGTTTTCTCATCACTAAAAAATATTAAGTTTAAGAATTATTGTATTTTTATAATGTGATTTTCTTTTTTGCTTCCTTCTTTAAGTTGTCATTCATGAGAGGCTTGTATGACTACAAACCTCAGTTTTTTCAGGACCTTAATACATGTTATAAAACCAATTTTTATTAAAATTATTATTAGAAATGTAACTAGTACAATAAGTTTACAACCATTAGAATAAGATATTTTAAAGAGAAAGAACAATCAGTCTTTTGATTATACTGTCAAAGGCTTCCTTCGATCTCCTTAAAGCAGCACCATCTGCATATTTAGTTGTTTGACTCTTCTTAATCCTCCTCGTGCCAAAACCAGTTTTTTTTTTTTCATTTTTCATGTTCAGCTCAAAATCAAATAATTCAAATGTATGTGCATATTTGCTTAAAATTCCAGATAAAACAATTTTTTAAAATTTGAAAGTTTTGATGCAATAAAAAAGTTTAGTTTATCCTCTTTAAAAGCTAATTTCTCATAGATTAAATTTATTATATCAAAATAAACGGCTGATTGAAAGGTAAATGACATTTGAACAAACATAAGAATTTAACTTTTTACTGAAGTACTTTTTCATCCCGCTGTTAATGACTTCCCAGTAAGGAAAGTTTCACCTCATGTAATTATTTCTCTATTTCCATATCAAAAGTGCAAAAGAAATTTAAATATACAATATGCAGAATAAACTACAGTTGTAAAGAGATAATAACTTAGCAATAAAGAGAATTTTAAAGAAAAATCATAGAAAAAAATGATCAAATTTTATATAGACACCTTAATTCACAAAATCAAAATTCTTTGCAGTTTGAAAAAATTTACACCTCATATTAAGCATAAAAAAACAGAACACCGTTTTGTTACTCCTAAAATGTTGATTTACAAACAAAAAACAGTTTATAATTAACCATAGTGATATATATACTTCTCATTAAAGAAAATTAACTAAAATAAATTTCATAATAAAGTGAATTTACAATTGCTATGCTTACCCTTCCTCCTGATAACCTAGATTGCAAACAAATATTATTTAAGAAAAAATGCATCAAAATTCAATATCGATTTTAATCTTATTCGGTATCAAAAGCAAAAATTTATTGAATGCTTTTTTTCATCTATCATCTTTCAGATAGCTTTCATTTTGATATTTTCCCTCTTATTTTAATTTACAACAAAGTTGGATTTTATTATATCACTAATTTGATCTTTCGAGCCAAGATATTTATCTCAAATTTTCAGAAAATAGGAGTCTACTATTTCATTATTCAACTTCAGATTTAATGGATAAAAAAAGGTTTAATGTCACACTTATTCCATGCAAAATAAAAACATTGCATGTCATTACTTTTTTTTATCAATGATTTAATAAATGTTTTACTTATTTAAAATAATTATTTCTCAAAGTTTGTACAGAAAATATTTATATTGATAAAAAACAAGTTTGAAGAAATGCACATGTTGTTACTTGAATATATTTTTTACTGTAAAAAAATTCTATAAGGATTCTTAATTATAAATTTTCTCTTAAATACTTTATTAACTTAATACATATACCCAAAACTCCCTTTCCTATCATCAACTGATCTTAATTACAAAAATATAATTGCAAAAATTTAAAAAAAAAAACCCATAAAAATCTTGCCTCCCCACATACAAAATCTGTCTAAATAATCTTTTATAAGCATATATCTAATAACAAAAATCAAATCTTACTTAATATATAATCAGACGGTCTAATGATATAACAGATTATATCATTCATGACATACTGAATATTATGAAATTTCTATAAAGAACAATTAAAACTATTACAGATTAATGGAGTAAAATAATTGATAATTGTTACAGAAAATTTCACATTTCTTTACTAATTTTAAACTAATCCTTCTGAAGAAAAAATGTTACAAAAATTAACTCTTTCTATATGTAATGAAAATTTTAACAATAGGTGTGTTACTATATAAAAAATATAAAACACATAACATACAGTCACATAGAATAATGTTGGCATCACAAAATATTGAAGTTACAAATTTCAAGAAAAAAACCATAACAATAAAAAAAAAAACCTTTAGTCATATATTCAATTAGTTTGGAATACAATTCTTCAAATGTGGAGAAAAGAATTTCCAAATAATCTTCACAAACTGCTGTGAAAAATATAGTATATTTCACTGTTTCCAATGTTTTAATTACAACATTAAAATATTTTAATAATATAATCTACAAACTATACTGATTTACACTATCAACTTGCTACTCATTCCTTCAAATCCCACACAAAAAATAGGCTACTATCTTTAGAAAGAATTGTTATTTTTTCAAATATAATTTCATAAACTGCAAAAGAAAAATATATTCACATAATATAACAAAAATGAAAATTCATCTCGATATATAACGAACTCACAGGTTTGTCGATATGAGATACGAACTCAACAAAGTAATAGTGCCGCCTCTTATTACAGTTGTATGAAATGAGCATGATCTTTAGCTATTGAATCATCTTGCAAAATCATCAAAGTATACTTTTATATTAAGCATCCGGTGGCATGAAAACAAAATGAGAATCACCTCTCAACGCGTATTTTTTAATTAGGAAGTTCAACATCTACCAGGATAAAACCTCGCGATGACTAAATTAGACTTAAAATATAAAACCAGCTATCAGTTATAATGAAAATGGAATAGAATTGTAGCGCGATAAATTCTCCAAAAATAATGGTAGTGCTTCGTTCAATACTCAAAGGCTGTTTTTAAACGAATTTTAATCAACATTCTAGGACCATTCTCCAACGCGAACAACAGCGTCACATACAGGAAGCTATGACAATAAATAAAAATTAAAAGACCGCTCCCACATCGAAATCTATGTACTTACTCATCAAATGAGGCCTACACCGACAATACTTAATTTTTGAATTGTTGTCTGTCAGTAAAACATGAGAAATTCAGTTTCTCAGAGACAGCTTTTGATTATTTTGTTTATTTGGAAAGAGTATATCCTGGCTTATGCTCCGCAAAGAGGCGTGCTTTGCCAGTGCTGCAGAGGCGACTCGGAACGAAAGACTATTCCGACTTATGAATGAAACGAAGTGCAGTTTTTCATTACTTCTTTTTAATTTTCCCAGTTATAGAAAGTCTCCAATATTATCAAGTTTATGACTATCATACGTCACAACTCCAACTGGCAATGCAATGGCACCAAGTGATTAATCAAAGAATCAACAAATGAAAATAAATTTCGATAATAAAGGAACAATGTGCAAGTTTAACAAAGAAATTTATCTCCAAGTTATTTTGAAGTGAACTTTTATTTAAAAAAATTAAAAAATAATGTCCCACGTCTAAAAATTGCTTTCTGTAAGGTTGCAACTGACTCAGATCAAAAACGAAATAAAAGCGTGGAGATGGTAGTTTTAGGAAACAGGAAATCATGTTCTTTAGTTTCGTTCTCTTATAACAAAAATAATTTTTTTTGTAGTTGTAAATGATCGAAAACTATTTTCAATTTTTTATTAGATATATGATGAAAGGACCAGATAAGCAGAAGGAATTTTAAAAAGTGGCAACAGTTACATTTTTGCAACATAAGCAATAAAATGTAAACCAAAATTTCAAGAAATAAATGCATATTGTATTCAAAGGCATAAAATATAAAGATTAACGTCCCAACATGAAGTTATATAACTGTGGACGAACCTCGTAACCACCTGCAGTGCAGCTATAAATTTAAATGTGAAGAAGTGGTCGTCAGAAAGTGGGGCCTAGGGCAACACGTCCTTATTATAGAGCTGTATTTAGGAGCTGTTGCCTAGGGGCGCTACAACATTTGAGCGCTTTTCGATCAGATGAGACCAGAGTCGGATTATTACATAGACAAAGTAGGCAATTGCCTATCCAGGTAGCACGTAATATTGTTTAATATCATAAAATGCGCAAAAGTGATATTGTACAATATTTTTTCCAGAATTGAAACAGTGTTAAATGTAAGACTTTTTCAATATTGCACAATGTTTTTTTCATAATATGGAATAATGCCATATAATAATGTATAATATTATATAATATAACAATTTACTGAATATTTTAAAAATACATTTTAGAAGCATGGAAAAATATAATCACTTAATTCCTAAGTGATGAACTTCTGGATAACACTTTATTTTTTGAAAAACCTCTACTTACAGCGAGCTTTGAACCGCTGCCCTTTCGTGCACCAAACAGGCAACTTACCACTGGACCAGCGAGCAGTGGCGAATCCAGGATTTGGGTCTGGGGGGTGCTGAAGTATAAAAAGTTTTGTATCGTCGGGACGAATGTCAAATATCATGGCTTATGTAAACCAAAACACTTTAACTTCACAGACTTTACTCACCTGAGAGTAAAAATGATAAAAAACACTACAATATCTTCGATAATTTAACAAAAACACAATGAAATAACTAGCAAAAACATGTTTTTGGCCGTGTCAACGCTGCAAATACGAGTGGAGTGACTACAAAAGTGGGAAAACTTTCGAGCCTGTCAAAAACCAGGGAGAAATGTTTTCACTTTTTTAAAAGGGAAATTAAAGGGGAAAAAAAGCTGTGGTGATTTTAAATAAAATAAAGAATTCTGGTCTAGCTCTGGGGGGACTACAGCCCGATAGCCACCCCCTGGATTTGCCACTGCCAGCGAGACTTGCAGCAGAAAACGGAAATAATGAAAATAAAATGTAGTTACAGTGTTCGGATCTCGACGAAATTTCATGCATAATTACGATTACTTCTGAATAGTCTTTTTAATTTAATTATCTTTTATCGTTGCAATTTCAAGTTCAAAATGAAATTTGAAGTCAAAGAGGAAGCAATTTTAACTCTTATATCTAAGTTTGCTAATTTAATAAATTAAGGCAATAACGTTTAAAAGTAATTATAATAATATATTTGAAATGTTTTCAAATAATTTTGAAATTTATTAATTCCTCTTTCAATGCATTACGAGGCGAATTTAACATTTATGATAACAGTATTGATTGAAAATCAAATACAAGATTCGCAACAATAAATCACGTGCATATTTTTACGATGAGAATAACACTCAATTTTTTTCACAGAACAATAGATAATCCATATGTGAGAGCTGTTTTACGGTTAACTTCCTTAGCTGAATCCGACCCGCCTTTTATATACAGTAAAACAAAATGATTGTGTAAACATTATTATTCAAATGAACATTTTGTAAAATATTTTTTCGGACATATTATTCAATGTTGATTAATATAGTGTTACGGTATCACTGTGCTGCCATCTGTCGACTGTGAGAATAACTTCACCTTAAAATATTGAACAACACTGATAAATGTAGAAATTAAAATATCGTATGCATTGTATTGTATAGTATGATATAATATTCAGCATCTTAAAGAATAATTGTTCCAGTGGAGTTTTTTGAAATAAAACCTCCAATCAAGTGATATCCTGAGTTAAAATGAAGATTTTTATAGAAAGCATTGTTTTTATATTATTTGTGCAAAGTTAGTATCTCGGAAATACTGATACATACAATACAATACTTTGTTATGGTATTCGGTGTTCCTCAGTGTTCATAATATTGTATAACATTGTGCAAATATTATATATTTTTTGTGTTACTGGGGCAGGGGCTCCACAACTTTGGAGGCCCCTGGCACCTAGTGATCTTTTTTGTTATTTGCATTATTTTCAAGGTGCCTTCATTTAATTTACAAAAGTGCCTTCATTTAATTTACAAAAGTGCCTTCATTTAATTTACAAGAACAGTGTACTCGATGTTATTTAAATTAAAATCAAATATTGCTTAAATTTTAGAACATTACTAGCAGTACGCGCACGGCGATGCCCGTGGAATCAGGACTTCAACAAAATAAAAAAAAATCGCCCACAATGACACGAAAAAGTTTTCAAAACAAAATCAAAACAAACGATACACATTATAGATTTTCCCGCTTATTTTTTCCGCGATAATAACATGTAGAAAAACAGTACAGAGTACATTAATCCAAAACAATATAAAAAAATTGTTACCCGTGGAATCAGGACTTCAACAAAATGAAAAAAAATTCTTACAACATGACAAAAAGCTCCGAAGGTTATGACGTCACCTGACCCTTCATCCAATCAAATTGAAAGCTGCGTTCCGGAAGGCTATCGCTGAAGAAATTTCGCTCGACAAAAATAACTTTCATCTGCCCAGGAATAATTTAATTTAAAAAAAACGGGAAAAGATATTTTAACCGTTCTTGCTTTAAATCAGAGAGAACCGTTCTAGTTATAAGCTGAAAAAAATTGAAAATAATAGTGTTATTAGAAAGTCGGATGCAACAAATTTAAAAACAAAACTAAAATTTAGGTGGTGAAACTGACTATTTTTTAAAAAATTCTCAAAATTCAGTAAATTACGTTAGAAATTCAAAATTAACTTCATTAGAACGGAAATCGCGTGCTCTTTCCGATGGTCTATCTATTTTTGTCGTACAATTATTCGAAACCATTCTATTGACAAATTAGTGCGAAAAATCAACCAAAACAACAGAAAACATTAAATAAAAAAATTTCTAGATTAAAATTTAAAATTTCGGCTTCGAGGTGCATTCAGTCACCATTACGACTACCTGTGTACCAAATTTCATGGCTGTAAGTGCGATAGATTCGTCTGGACATCGCCGACAAACACACACACACACACGCACGCACACAAACATTGCCTTTTATAAGTATAGATTCTTATGACTTTTTTTCATGTTTTCAGATTCCATTACCCAAGATAGAAATTTTAGTTTGCAGCAAAGTTGCAGCAATCTTGCTCTGCAAATCTGCAAGCTTGAAACAAGTTATTGCAAACGAGTTAGTCACCACGCGTCGAACTTGCAGCAAGCTTGATGAGTCAAACTCATTGCAAAATATAGCAAAAACAGAGTACGCAGACAAACATCGGATTCGAATCCCCCGACAACCCACTTTATAGTAGCTAAAGGGGTCTATTCTGGTATCCCCGGTTGGGTTGGGAGACGTCACTTTTTCCCGCCGTTAACAACGGAAAAAGTGACGTCTCCCAACCGAACCGGGGGTACCAGAATAGACCCCTTAGACACTGAGCCAGCGGGACTCTGATAGGAGAAGATAGATTGTGCTAATAGATCGTGCATCTACACGTTTTATTTTAAACTGTTTTCTTGATTTCATTAATTTTTTAAATTTTGAGTTGAGAATATGATTTGAAGTCAAAGAGACAGACAGACAGAGAGAGAGAGATTTTCACTAATAACAAAGGGAGAAAGAGATTAGAAGAAACGTTAAGTGGCTGATTTTTGTGAGTTGCTTCATTGCGTATCTGCAAAGGAAGATCTAGGATTTCGTTAAGGGGGGCTACTGTGCAAAAATTTTTATCTGTGTTTTTAAAACTTAAAAATTAAGAATTAGTTAATTGAATTAATTATTAATTTCAAATTAATTAAATTTTAATTAATAAAATTTTAGTGATTAAATCTTAGTTGATTAAATTTAATTCATTATATATGTATAAAAGGACGGATTTAGGAATCCTTGATAGATACTGTGAAAAACTATTTTTCGTATTTTGAACAAAAGTGCTATATAGTCAACTAAAATTGTTACATTTCATTTTTTTACTCAAAAAGTTTTGTCCTCTTCACAAGATAGCCAGTTAGTCATAGCCAATCTCCTTGACTTTTTCTTACAAAATATGTCAACCTAACCACACTTTCTCATTTTGCTCGCCATATTTTGAATTCTGATTTTAATTTAAACTTCGAACTTCTAAAATACCTGTTGTACTTCAAAGCTGCATGAATATCATTGTCGTTTTGAGTTGCATTCTTCAGTGATATAAGTTCTTCTAGAGGTTAGGTTATATTAACGTCCCGTTTTGAAGCAACACGAGGACTATTTAGGGACGGACCTCGTAATTTTGAGCCGCGGTCAGATGGCGAGGACGACACCTGGGCTGGCACCCCCCTCTCCAAACTTCCGCGCCACACCAACGGGAGGACGTTTGGCCACTACGTATGATTTAGCGTGCAACAGGCCCCATACACGGCGGATCTTCGGTGGAATCGGGTTTCGAACCTGCGACCCTCCGGTCCCGAGGTCGAGACCTTACCACTAGGCCACCGCGGCCTTCTTCTAGAGGTAAAATTCCATAAAAGTCTGGGTTAAACTTTAACTCGAGCTCTGAAATAAGATGATCAATTATAGATATAAATACCACTCGTCTTAAATATTCACCAGTATTGCGTGAAGGATCATTTTCTCTAGTTGTTTCCTTGCCATAAGTTCTAGGAACCTTCATTTCGCCGTTAACATCGTCAGATACACTTGTGTTCAAAAGTTAAGTATAATTCGTGAAATTCAAAAGAATTAGAGTTAATACGGGTGCAAATGGTTTGAAATAGTTGTAGAGAATTGTAAGACGCGCAATTGTAGAAACTCAAGTTTACAGTGAGGATTCTGTCACAAGGACTGCTTGGATAATAGCCAGGAAGTGAAAATGATTTGGGCCCACACCATTGTTCAGAAAGCTGATAAAGATTTGTGACTTTCATCAATGGTTTTGTTTGCTGGTCGCAATTCTTAAAAATTTTTTTGTAAAAACAGCACCTATATTCGGGGAGACATAATTTTTTTAAAGAAATCGCACCAGTTTTTTCGCATGTTTTATGTTTGTAACATTTAGAGTTTTCAATCACATTATGCAAACAGAATATGTGACAATATATTAGCAGAACATTATATTATAATTAAAAGTAGATAACTTTGAATATTCAAAGAAATATGAGTATTTGTTGTAAACAACTTTTAACTACATATGTGCAAAACATAATATAAATTTCTTTTATAATTTCGAAGCCAGATTATATAAGGCAGCTTATTTAAAATTTCCTGCTGAAGACCGTAACTATTCAGAAAGACGACGGATTTGCAGCAAAATAAATTTCAGTTGCTCTCTAAGAGAAACTAAATTATGAAGGTTTTTCCTAAAATGTATACCGTACTTTGCACCGATTCTTGACTTCAGAAAGAATCTCGCGATTCTTTACATTTATTTCTCTAAAAGAAAAGTTTTTCTGATTTTTACCTCGTTGAGAGATTACTAGAGAAACGTTTTGCAGCAAAATTTTTTATCATAAAGTAATTTAATAATAAATTGTAATTTTTCAAACTTTTTGATGTTAAGATACTTTACACCAAAAGGGTACAGTAACCCTTTACCCTTGTGAAACCGGCTCAAAGAACCCTAACCGGGATTCTTTGCGCCAATTTTTTTCGGTGTATTTCAATAGCAAACTAATTCGGTTCAATTTTAGATACATTTTTTGAAAGTCCGGGTGGAAATGTACAAGAAAAATAAATTTTATAAATACCTGATTATAATCAACAATTTTATGCCTTTCTATTCGGTCAAATCAGGATGGCGTTTCAGAAATCGTTTTATTCAATTATTGTCGTGTGTGCTAATAATATATCTATCTTTTACCACATCTTCTTAGTATTATAAGCATTTATTAACATTTTAAGATTTACACTATTGACAGGAGAACTGACGTCACTGAACTGGACTATACAAATTACAACGGTCTTTTCCTTCTCATTGGAGTAAACCAGGGAATTATCAGGTTTCCTTACATGAAAATTTCTTTTTTTTTGTAAAAAGACTGTTTGCTTAGGGTATCAAAAAAGCTTCTTCCTCTTTAAAAGTACATGTTTTGAATTACTCGTAAAATGGCATTAAAGCAAGCTTCTAGGGTCTCTGGAGAGAAATATATATAATTATAAGTTCCTAACTTCCTTTTATACACCCTCAGCATACCTAAGGCCAAAGCAAGCATCATTCTTATTCTTTACTACAAAATATAAGGGTGTATGAAATGAAAACGGAGAAGTAGCTATAATTTGGTGTATTTTTGTGTGAATGTGTCAAAAACTGTGTGTAGATGTAGTGGGGAGGTAAGAAAGATACCCCTATTGCGGAATTTATTGGCCCTAGGGGGTCGACAAACTGCGACTCTTTGGATGTAAAGTTGCGGCTCTCCAGTTCCATACGAAAAAATTGATAACTTATTATCAAAACACTTAAAAAAAAGAAAAAAATATTTTTAAGTACCTAATTTCTCAATAGCTTCTATTTTCATAATCGTTAATTACAAATCGCTACGCTTAACATGACCGTAATGAGATAAATTTGAACTATTGTTTTGTTCTTACAGATGAGACTCCGTGACCATCTATATCTTTCAGCCAATTGCATTCCATTTCCGTCTCACCCAAACAGCCACCGTCTAGAGTCTAGACAACACGTCTAGACTCTAGACGTGTTGTCAGTCAGTCATCCTCGGATAGCGCGGTCGTCGTTATGTTGCATGTGTGTTAATTTAATCGCTTGCGGTTTTTGCGTGTCAATTCGTTTGTTGTTTCAAGAAGAATACGATTTAGAAGCGAATTATCTTCTCAAAGGTATGTACGCGTATACTATAATAAAATCAGTAACAGAATTGGATTACATATCTGAGGATCGTGTTAACGAAGTAATAATGGTAAATAAATTGTTTGCCGTTTTAGATAGCTAAGTAAAATTAAAAAAAAATCATTTTTTTAGCTCCGGCGCCAGCATGGCATCTAGTAAAAAAAAGAGAAGAACTGAAGAAGAAAACCGAGAATTCAATCAGGATTGGACGGAGTCGTTTGCATTCATATGCAACACAGATGGCCTTCCGACTTGTCTCATTTGCCACGAAAAACTCGCACACAATAAGAAGTCAAATTTGGAGAGACACTTCAATACAAAACATACCCAGTTTGCTGGTAAATATCCAACCGGTGACGCACGAAAAAAAGCTGATGAAGAGCTAAAAAAAACCAACAACAGTCAAGTTCCATGCTAAGTAACTGGGCGCAATCTTCCAATAATGTAAATCTGGCAAGCTTTGCAGTATCATTAGAAATTGCAAAAAGAGGAAAACCATTCACAGATTGTTTTATACGTGCATCTGAAGAACTGTTTCGTGATTTTAAGAACAAAGCAGAAATCATGAAAAAAAAAATCAAAGATTTGCCATTATCTGCTAAAACAGTACAAGATAGAACTGCTAAAATGTCTTCAAATGTAACACATATGCAAGTGGAAGACACTCAACTGGTTTCTGCCTTATCACTTGCTATAGATGAGTCTTGCGACATAAAAGACACGGCACAAGTTACCCTTTTCATCAGGTATATGTCGTCCCAAGGTCCAAAAGAAGAACTGCTAGGATTACTACCGCTCTCAGGGCAAACTCGTGGAGAAGATATAGCAAATGCTGTGCAAAAATGCCTGGAAGACAATGGAATCGATATAAATAAAATCGTTTCTATAGCAACCGATGGAGCCAGAAGTATGACAGGGGTAACGTCAATTCTTCAGAAAAAAATAAACCACGAAATTCTAACGTTTCACTACATAATTCATCAAGAAGCGCTTTGTGCCCAAACATTTCCGGCCGAAATAGTTGAGGTCATGAACTTGGTAATTAAGATTATTAACAGAATCTTGGCAAAAGCAGTCTACCATCGCCAGTTTAAAGATTTCCTTGAAGAAATAGATAGCCAGTTTTCTGACCTACTTCTACACAATAAAGTGCGATGGCTTTCCAGAGTTAACGTATTGCAACGTTTTGCTTTGTGCTTGAGTGAAATAAAAGCATTCCTCAATGAAAAAAGCCTTGACCATCCCGAATTGGAAAAAGACAAATGGCTGCAAAAATTCAACTTCATGGTAGATACCACAATGAAACTAAATGAACTAAATCTAAAACTGCAAGGAAAGGGTAACCCAGCCTACGCCTTGCTTGAAGAAGTAGTTTGTTTCGAAAAAAATTACTTATTTTTGTTGAAGACATGGAGAGTGGTAAATTACTTCATTTTAAAATTCTGAAGCAATATCGTGATGAGACCAATGCAACTATTGACACGAATTACTTGAGCATAGCTTTAAAAACATGAAGGATGGATTCGCTGAGAGATTCGAGCAATTCAAAACAAACAAAAGTACTCTCGCGTTCATAGTAAATCCTCTCAACACAAATACAAATGAGATCAACATTGAGCCATTTTCAATTGATGCTGGATATAGCTTCAAATGCAATTGCTGGATTTGAAAAACAAAGACTTGAGGAGTGGCAAGTTCACAGAACTCAAGAGCAAGTTGGAAGAGTTGGAGATTCCAGAAATGCACGCACATCGCGCAGCACAAGTGGACAGCTTTAAAAGAAATTCCGCGAGTTGAGGCCCTCATATTCGGAGCATGGAATAGTCTTCCAGAATGCTACAGTGAGGTGAAGAAGTTGGTATATGGAGTGCTGACGATCTTCGGGTCGACATATTCGTGCGAGCAAGTGTTCTCTTGCATGAATATAATAAAAAGTAAAGTTAGAAGTCAACTAACAAATAAAAATCTAGAGTCGTGCTTGAAATTTAAAACAACAAGTTATAAGCCAGATTTAATCAAACTTTCAAAAGGCATGCAAAGCCAATGCTCCCATTGATGTAACTATCTATATTTGTGTTTTTATATGAATAAATATTATTCTGTATTTAAAGCCTTTTATTTTAAATCAAAAATCAAATATATATAAGGAAATACTATAATATTGAAATGAAAATTTTTAGTGGCTCTTTAAAAACTGGGAAATTTTGTAAATTGTAACTTTTGGCTCTTCCGTTTCAATAGGTTGCCGACCCCTTCCCTAGGCAATCGCGCGGAACCACGTGATATGCGCTGGCGGTCGGCCAGCAGTATCGTTCAGCATGCAGTAGGCCCTCATTTCATCAACATCTGCGTCATGCTTGCGACTAAAGAAGAGCAATGTGATGTTATTCATTTTTTAGTGGCAGAAGTTGTTTTTTGGAGTCACCCTGGCCCGTTATGTGCAGCAATCAAGGCCAAGCGGTCTGGCCTGTTGTCCTCTGAAGTGGCTCAAAGACAATGCGTGGAGTCGAGTGGACATATAGGGCCACTCGCACTCTGAACAAGTTGGAGAAGTTTGGGTGGACAGTGTTGGAACACCAGCCATATAGCTCCGATATTTCCCCATGTGACTTTCACATCTTTGGTCCGTTGAAAAAAGCATTGAAAGGTCTCCGTTTTTATTCGGACAGTGAATTCATGGTCACTTTTCAAAACTGGTTTCAATCTCAGCCAAGCAACTTCGACGAACAAGGCATTCACCGCTTGGTGAACCAATGGGATAAGTGCTTGTGTAATTCTGGCGATTGCATTAAAAAATAATTCATAAATTCATTTCATTCTGTGGCTTCTGTTCCGTTTTCACTTGATCTGCCCTTATAAATTAAAAATCCAAATGGGGTTGCTTTGTACCGCAAAATTCCATGGTGCAAAGAAACCCTCTTTTTCGGTGCAAAGTAACCTCACGTCAGAAAAAAATTGATTACAACTTAAATGACAAATATAATTGGCATCAAAACAACTAAATTAAATATAGGTTTATTATATTTCACATTTAAATGCACTTGCCTTTAGAAATGTTGTGTTTTCTTCATCAGAGATAGATTTTTCAGCACTAAACCTTTCGCTGAAAAACTGGATCAATGTAACCTTCTGAATGATTATTATATATGTTTAAGGACTGAAATACAATAATAAATGATGTCCTAAAACGCGAAAAAAATCTCAAACCCGTACCCCTAATCAGTAGGTCTCTATTTCACTATTCAACAAAAATTTTATACTGTTGCAAAGTTACCTCCAGAAATGAGAAGTAACTCCCGTTTTATGGTATCTTTTAAGCTTGAATCTTCGCATGGATATTTAACATATTTTTAACATTTATGCAATCCCATATAACTATTCGAAGATTCAAATTTAAAAAAAGTATCAAATTATTTTTTAACAGGAAGTTTCCTTTCTCCACTGAAAACTGCATCAGAAATCGTTGTCTTAAAACGATCGCCGCATAGTTATGCATTAGTGTAGTATTAGTATGCAGTACCTGCATACAGGAAACTACTGCTTATACAATATATAAAATAAAAAAAATTCAAGGATAAATCAGTGGGTGCCTCCAAAAGCCCTGCAACAAACCCCTTGAATTATCGTTAGCCGCCCAACTGAAAAAAACAACGAAAAAATAAATAAATAAATAAATAAATAAAATTACATCAATTTTCCGCCATTCTTGGAAGGAGGGGGAGGGCTTTGTTAATACGCACTTGTGTCTTACTTGTTGCTATGTTACAATTACTTTTCTGAAAAGTCTAGATAAGAAAAGTAAAAAAAAAAAAAAATCAATACGTATCATTTTCAGCAGTCAGTGATTTAAGATACGAAGGGCCTCCTGGATCCGCTCTTGCGTATCTGTTATGCAGGTGACTTATTGAGATTGTATAAGGTGAGTGAAGAAGAAAAATTGAACGTCGCCGTGTGATTAGTGACTCTTATTGGAAACATACAAGCGGTTATATTCAGTGGCGGACTAGGTCTGAAAATATTGATTACCATTAGTCAATAGGGGCCCTATCATATCTACAATGCCATCTTACATTATATTTTTAATTTTATTTCTTAAAAATATAATCAATGAAATTAATAATAAATAAATAAATTATCATATTATTATTTAATAATAAATAATAATAATAATAATTTAATATAATCTCTCCCAAGTCTAAAAATCAGTTATATTTATTACTAATTACCATATATAAGTATATATTATACATATTATTAGAAGTAAGAAATACCAAATATAAATGCAGTTTTATGATTGAATATTAGATACTTTTGGTGATTGTATAGAATACTGTAATTTTGGAACTATATTGTAATTTTGAGAATTTTTTTTAACCAAACTGAAAATAAAGTGCAAATTATTTACCAATTTCATTTTAAAAAAAAATTCTTACTGTCAAAGATTATCAACTCAAAAATACAGAAGTGTACTTCATGTACACTTCTGTACATGAAGTGCACAGAACATGTGGAACATGATACATGTGGGTCTACCTCTTTAAGGGCAAGTCAGTAAACTTTTGAGTTCAGTAGATGACTGTGCAAATCTATCAATAATTACTCTGCATCCAAATAATCTAACAATTCCATTTTAATAGAGAGTAAAATATAGGTTTCCAAATTCTCCTCAGAAAGCGAAGTTCTTAATATGGCCATGATCTTTAGCTCTTCGAAATTTCACTAATATCATTACATTATTCCTCACACAAAAATGGATTTCAAACTCCTTAAAGACAAAGTTCTTTTAAATTTAATTTAATATTTTCAATCCACGTAGGTCTATTAGGATACAAATCGTAACAGGAAAACGAAATTTCTGAGTAAAAGAATAAAAAATAGCATAATGGTCGGCATTACAAAGAAACCACCTCAAATACAATTAGAATTGTTAGCTAAATTAATTCTGAATATATATGAAGAGAAAGGATCATGGTTAATTAAATATTCGTAATTAATTGGTTATTACCATTACAATCTTTCACGCGTTTGGCGGGTGAAGAATATTTCCAAAATTCACTAAATTTTAGGCAAATGTGCTGTTTACAAGTCCCTTTGATAAGAAAATAACAGATTGGAATTTCTAATATATGATCACATTTGCTGGCAATCTAAGTAAAACGGCCTGCAATTCTTTAGCTTTCGAACATGTATTTTGACCAAGGTGAGACTGACAATACTTGGAATTCAGAAATTTTATTTTTCAAGTCTGCATTCTACAAATTTGTATCTCATTTTAGAACGTTTTATTGTTTACTACTCAAAACAAACTCTCAGTAAAGATTTTTATTTTGACTAATCCGCTCTAGAAAGTAGAATTAAATGAATTCAAATTAAAGCAATAAATTGCTAACAATATATTATTTTTAAAGATGCACTCCAAGAATTCAATTTTATAATCAAATCTGAACTCATGGGGGTTGTATATGAATAATTTAATCTAAATAAATAAAAATTCATCCTCCTCAGGGATAATATTACTTTCACGTTAAAATGACGAAAAAATGATTAAAGTTATTTGAATTTAAATTCCGTAAGTTAAATTTTTCGTATACGGTTTTAGCGACAATGTGTGAAAGAAAAATGCCGTCCGCTAACACGGCATCCATTGTAAAAGATACGAAAGAAAGTTCTTTGGATGATGTGGACTTTTGAAATTGGAGTAATTTTACAAGTAATTTGCCTTTGA
Source organism: Araneus ventricosus (assembly GCA_013235015.1). NCBI lineage: Eukaryota > Metazoa > Arthropoda > Arachnida > Araneae > Araneidae > Araneus > Araneus ventricosus. Next base: position 23,573 of record BGPR01007434.1, on the reverse strand, counting down.
ATTAATGTCATTAAAAAGATATTTTTTTGAATTTTTAAAATGGTGTAAAAATTATTCTTGTGAAATTTTATTTCTCGAAGATATCTCCAAAAAACGTCAAAATCTTTCTGAAATTTTTAATTAACTGAAATTTAAATTAATTTTGGGACTTTGAAAATTTGACATCGATTTTTCTCTTGTTTTGAAGGTCACATGTGCCAAATATTATCAAGAACGAGTAAAAATTGTAGATTTGTGTAAAAGACAAACATTCATCTTTACATATATAGAACTAAAATTTTATATTAAACCAATTACAAACAAGACCGGTGAAAACAAAGAAAATATGCATTTTTTATGCAATGAAATCTGACACGATATACCATAGTGCTATTTCTATATTTTGCTTCTAATGAATCCTACAAATAACAAAGCGAATGCTTGTCTGTCCTTTGACCTTCTACAGGACTGTCTGTTGAGCCTAGAGTTGCTTAATTTGGTGCAAGTACACTATTGAGGCTGAGCGTGGGAATATCGGAGACATTTTTTTCCCTTTTACTTTAGAAGATAGGTGAGTTCATTTGTCCCTCAATTTTACGACTGTAAAATGCGCAAACAACAACAAAAAGCGCGTTGTTTAGCCACCTCCAAAGACCAAATCCTTCCTGCATAAAGAGGTTATCTCCTCTTTCTTGATGGGAGCCTCCAAGAAGAATGAAAATCTTATGATTATTGCGTCCCGGCCTTGCACAGAAAAGATTGTGTGATTTAACATAACACTCGCTATTTTGCTTAGAAAGGCGCTCTTTCCTTTTTCTCTCTTATACATACACATCCTTGGGGCCCATATTCACTTATTTGTAATGGGGCCCACCAGCCATCGGGCAAGCTGGCAACCTGGCCAGTCCGCCACTGGTTATATTTTTGATGAATAAGTGACTAAGATCGAGTGACGCCGCCTGGTGAGTTGCAATATATTTGATCAGATTGAATTACTAGAGACATTTACAGACTTTTTATTTGTGACTGTTTTGAATTACTTTATGCGTTTCTATTCTTCCTGAGATCCTTTTATTTAATGAATATTTACATTCAAATATCTATACTGTAAATAAAGTTTAATTATCTATACTTATAAAAGGCAATGTTTGTGTGTGTGCGTGTCTGCGTGTGTGCGATGTCCAAACGAATCTATCGCACTTACAGCTATGAAATTTGGCACGCAGATAGTCGTAATGGTGACTCAATGCACCTCGAAGCCCAAATTTTAAAATTTTATCTAGAAAATGTTTTATTTAATATTTTGTGTTGTTTTGGATGATTTTTCGCACTAATTTCTCAATAGCATGGGTTTGGATAATTGTATAAAAAAAAGGATACACCATCTAAAAGAGCAAACATTTCCGTTCTAATGAAGTTTGTTCCATACGTCTAGCGTAATTTACCGAATTTTGAGAATTTTTTGAAAAATTGTCACTTTTATGGTAATTTTCCATTCGGATGTCTTAAAATTCTCGTATCCGACGTTCTAATAATGCTATCATTTTCAATTTTTTTCAGCTTATGACTGGAACGTTTCTGTCGGATTTAAAACAAGAGCGGTTAAAATATCTTTTTCCGTTTTTTTAATCAATTTTTTCCTGGTCAGTTCAAAGAGATTTTTCTCTAGAGACCATTCTCCTTCAGAAGTTTCTCCGGAGCCTTCCCAACATGCATTGTTGCAATTTCATTGCTGACGGTGCAGAGAGCAGGATATGTCATAGGCTTCAACTGAATGACTTCGATTATTATTTTCGGTAGTGTCTTAACATGTTTATGTCTCGCATATTTTTCTTGCTGTATAATAATCATTCTCAGGTTTCAATTTTTAATATTGTTTCGGATTAACGTACTCTGTATTGTTTTTCTACAGTTGAAATGTCAATATCGCGAAGAGAAAGAAGCGGAAAAATCAAATAATGTGTATCTTTTGTTTTGATTTTGCTTTCAGAACTTTTTCATGTCATTGTGGGCGTTTTTTTTTTCATTTTGTTGAAGTCCTGATTCCGCGGGCAACGCCGTGCGTGTACTGCTAGTATATATAAAATTAAGTTTGTCTTTCTTTGTGTCGAATCCTGAGTGTTAAATTGTTTACATTAATAAAAATAATTATTAGACAAAGGTAGAACCTGGGATTGCTAATTAAGGTATCCGACTGGTTTAAAATCGTCGTTTTTGATGACATTATCATTAACATTTTTATGACTTACTTTTGTAGCCTGTTTAACCAGCTTTCTAAAACTGTCTCACTTTTTACTCTACGTGAATTACAAATGGAGTTACAGCTGTTTTATTACCGAACTGTAAACATTATTTTAAGTTGCGTGAAAACTTTAAATGCGTTTTCTGAGAGATGATATTTTTGAGGAAAACTGCCGACCGTAACAATGATTTTTCAAAAAGTTATTCAAGTATTGATATGAAATTTTCTGAGATTGTTTTCTGTAATTTGCCCCGAGGTACCCTAGTGTCTTGTCTCCTTTCGTTCTTTCCTCCCTTTGAGTTTTTGGCTTTTTTCTTCCTTCCCTCGAGGGTAGGCGAGGGAGCTCTCCATGAGAAGCTGTCGCCGCTCTGTTTGCTTCCTGCTTCTCATGGACAGCAAAATACCCCCACGTGTTGGCCGTGCTTGGCAACCCATTAGACATCATAGGTACTCAAGTCGGCATCTGTTCGGTTGTGTTTTTGAAGTCTCGAGTTGGACTCATTCTATTGGTACTTACTCTTTTTCTGGTTTTGAATTGAACTGTGATTGATTGCAGAAGCATTTCTCTGCTGGAAAATTTTGAAAACCCGACTGGATCTTGTTTTATTGTGATTAGAAGATTTCGGGAAACTCCCCCTTGTTGGGATGTTCACCATGTTAGCTTCCATGTTTATTGCGTGCGCAGCGTTTGATCTGTGAACGAATTCCTTTGCTCACCGCAGGGATACTTTTTCTGGGATCGTCATCCAGTTCACAGGGTCAGAGACTCTGCGGGACTATTGGCAGGTATGACTTCAATTCAATTTGTGTTCCTTGTGTACTGAAAAAGAGTGTATTTACTTGTATATATTTTAGAGGATCGTTTTGTTCTGATTAATGATAATTAGCTGATTCTATGGTGTGTTTTTGGTGTGCTGTGTATCTTTTTAACGTAGTTCTTTTTAATTATGTTTTAACGTTCTTTAAATATATTTACAGAATTTGCTTTTTGAGTGTGTTTGAGTGTTTTGAATTTCATGGCTCGCCTTATGAAATATAGAGCCGTATTAAGTTATCTTACTTTTTGTTCTGGTGTATTATATTTATTCCCCTTGTTTGTCTATACACAAAGTACTGGTGAACTCAATACTTCATTGGAACTTGTTAAGACCTTTACGGTCATTGAGGGCTCCCCTGGAATGTTGTCTAGGTCTAAAATGTCTCCTCAGAAGCGTAAGCCCCCAGCTAACCGAAACCCGCCCCGATATACCCAATGACATCACAGATCTTATTGGCAAAATTCGGACCGATTAATTTGTTGACGGGGTAGATAAGTTGTTGAGAGATAACTTAGAGAACTTCGGTAAAGCGTCAGATTCATGGATAACGGACAAGAAAAATATGACAAACCCCTTCGTAATGAGGTCGTTGTGGATTATTTCAAATGGTACATAAATTTGATGAAAGATCTGTGTTCCAGTATCAGCTTACTTAGAATAGAAAACTATGGTATAAAGGAGGCGACAGTGAATAATGACCCAGCTATTTTTAAGGCAAAAATGCTGTTACTTGAGAGGGAAAACATTAGGATTAGAGCACAACTCGAGGAAAAGCACGCCATTATAGAAACACATGTCAGAGAAAATAATTAGATTGAAGGACTAATCGGGGAACTGGTTGCTAGAATCAGTGGTGAGATTAAAGAAAATCTTGTGGATGAGGTGAGTAAAAAAACTAATTGACAGGGAGGAAAAAAGGCCCCAGAGATGTGATAACTGTGGGGAACTTGAACCCAAAGGGGTTTAACACGATTGTAAACGACCCAAATGTCATCAGTGTACGATAGTAGAGAAAAATACGGAGCTGATTATGGAGTTAACCATTGTGCCCTGGAAAAGCGCTGTCGTTCATTTCAGAGACAGAGGGATCTGATTATAAAAAGAACCGATTATGGTAAAGAGTCTAAGAGTAAAAAAACTAAGGAGGACAATGACAAGCTAGCAAACAAGATTAAGAGAAACTCGGAAAAGATATTGACTAAAAACTTTGCTCAGTTTACGAACAGCCAGTCAACTCACGGGTCTGGCAGAAATATAATAGATAACGATAGTGTATTGATAGTCAAACCTAAGGAAGTAGATAATGAGAAATTCCCCTAGAATAAGGAAATCATTACAAGAGTTATTGAGAGGGGAACAACACGGCAAGAGTGAGAGGCATCACTAAAATCAATAGAGGGGGAATTAAAATAGATACGGCTGATGAGGATGAAGTGAAGGCCCTGAAACAACTGGCTAGCCCTAATGGAGAAAGAAGCCTGGGTATCTGAAAAATTGAGATTTACATTCCAAGGAAAAGGAGGCCACAGGTTATTTTATATAATGTAGAAAAAGAGTTGGAGAATGAAGATTATCTACTTAAGGGATTACTAGCAAAAAACGTCTTTCTTGCTGATAGGAATAAAGACCATTAGTTAAGATAAATTTTAAAATCCCCGCTAGAAACACCAAATTTAATCATTGGGTTCTCACGGTTGAACCAGAGATTTTTAGTATTCTGATGGCTAAAGAGGGATTGTACTTCAATTTAGGAGGCTTCGCTTTACTGAATTTATTAATGTTAAGCTGTGTAAACATTGTTTGGGATACGGTCATATCATCAGATATTGTGAATACAGGGAGGAAAAAAGGCCCCAGAGATGTGATAACTGTGGGGAACTTGAACCCAAAGGGGTGGAACACGATTGTAAACGACCCAAATGTCATCAGTGTACGATAGTAGAGAAAAATACGGAGCTGATTATGGAGTTAACCATTGTGCCCTGGAAAAGCGCTGTCGTTCATTTCAGAGGCAGAGGGATCTGATTATAAAAAGAACCGATTATGGTAAAGAGTCTTGTAGCGGTACTACAAAGTGAAACTAAAAACTGACATTTGCCACGAGGTTCAAATCCAATTGACAGTGCCGCTTTGTGGTTATTTTTGATCTCGGAAAGTATGCAAATCAGCAACTCCTTCAGTCTATTTACAAACCAGCGAAGCAGAAGAATAGAACACTGCCGCCACCGGAGCGATGCTGACTTAATCTATAAGCGTGATTCACTAATCTTGAAATTGTACAAAGTCTTGTAAATATGTTGTAATTAAATTTTCTTTAACTTAAACCTTGTTTTCTTAGCTCTAGCATATTTTAAACCAGGCAGGCAAATATGTAGGTTAGGTAATTGAAGCCAACACTAACCCACAAAGTGGTGACCCGGATATCAAAAACTTTAACGCATCAAAATGACTGGCGAGGAAAAAGATGTTCCGCTAACGACCAATCCTTCAATAAATGATGATTCCAGTCCTGCCGTTGCTAGAGTGTCACTCAAGGCACCACCATTTTGGAGACAGAATCCCAAATTATATTTTGCACAGATTGAAAGCCAGTTCGCCATTGCTGGAATCACAAAAGACGAATCCAAGTACCATCATGTTGTAGCTGCCATTGAAACAGATGTGATCGCACAAGTCAGTGACATAATTTTGAACCCACCTGAGGAACTAAAGTATGAGGCTTTAAAGGAGCGCCTGATTGAGCAATTTGCAGATTCAGAGACTCACCGGCTTAAATTGCTTCTACAAGAGTTGCAACTTGGGGACGATCGTCCGACTCAACTCCTGTGCAAGATGCGAGACCTCTCTTCTCAGGTACCAGAAGACCTTCTGAAAAATTTATGGTTACAACGCTTGCCCACAGCTGTGCAGCAAATCCTAGCTGTCAGTACCGGTGATTTAGATGCTCTTGCAAAGATGGCAGACAAGGTCTTGGATGTTACTTACTCGTCGTCCATCCACTTGGTCGAAGGCCCGAATGGCGGATGCAAGGACTGCCACACACTTCGAAGGCAAATAGAAGAGCTCTCTAAATCAGTCAAAGATCTCCAAGACACCAGAACAAAGTGGAGAAGACAATCCCGCAGTCCAGCTCGTGGACGATTTTCGGGAAGCCGTTCGAGTTCACGAAGATTCGACCCCAGTGCTGGAATTTGTTGGTTTCATCATAAATTTGGAAGCACGGCCAGACATTGCAAAAAACCTTGCAGATACAATCAGGAAAACTAGAAAGGCCATCGCTTGAGGCCACAAGCGTATACGGCCAATCTAAAAGAATGTTTTTGGCCGACAAATCAACTGGATTCCGATTTTTAATCGACACAGGTGCCGAAATCTCCGTCATTCCACCAAGAACTATCCAAGAAAGGAATCGCACTGCCTCTAAACTAAAACTATTTGCAGCAAATGGAACTACTATTTCAACTTTTGGCGAAAAACTTCTTACCTTGGACCTAAACCTTCGAAGAGTGTTTCGGTGGCCATTCATAATAGCATCTGTATCCCACCCCATCACTGGAGCCGATTTTCTTAAAACCTTAGGTTTGCTGGTCGATATGAAAAATAACTGCCTCATCGACACGAGCACTGGAAGGAAGATTTCGGTTCAAATGATGGCTTCGTCTGAAGGAAAAATCACTCTTCTTGCTGAAGGCTCTTCTTACAAAGAACTTTTAATGGAGTTTCCCGAAATTACTCGAGTGGAAGCAAAGGCTAAAGTGAAACATCAAGTGGAACACCATATTGAAACGACTGGACCTCCGGTATTTTCAAGAGCAAGAAGACTTCCACCTGAAAAGCTAATCATAGCCAAACGAGAATTCCAATACATGATCGATCAAGGCATTTGCAGACCATCCAAAAGCAGTTGGGCATCACCATTGCATATAGTGCCAAAATAATGGAGATTGGAGACCTTGCGGCGATTACAGAAGACTGAATGCAGTTACAAAGTCTGACAAATACCCGATACCTCATATCCATGACGTGGCACTTCTACTAGAAGGAAACACCATTTTTTCAACTATAGACCTTTTCCGAGCTTACCATCAGATACCGGTGAGAGAAGAGGATATACCGAAAACAGCAGTCATCACGCCTTTTGGGCTTTTCGAATTTCCCTTTGAGCTTTGGCTTATGTAACGCTGCGCAGACATTCCAAAGATTTATCCACAGCATTTTGCGAGATCTCGACTTCTGCATGCCCTACATCGATGACGTCTTGGTAGCATCGAAAAACGAAGAGGAACACATCAGACATCTACGTATCCTTTTTAAGCGTTTTCAAGACCAAGGAATTCGAATCAACCCTTCAAAGTGTAATTTTGGAAAATCTCAAGTGAACTTCCTTGGATACAAGATTACCGAAAAGGGAATACAACCAATGGAAGACAAAGTTTCCGCAATTGTCAATTTCCCCAAACCCTCAACTGTACAAGAGATGAGACGGTTTTTGGCGATGATGAATTTTTACAGACGTTTTATCCTGCATGCCGCATCCACCCAAGCTCCATTGTTTCATTATCTGAAAGGTGCAAAGAAAAAAGACAAAAGAACTATAGTTTGGACAGTTGAAGCCGAGAAAGCCTTCCAACAGTGCAAAAATGATTTGGCAAATGCTGCAACTTTGGTTCACCCATCATCACATGCTAGTATTTCCTTAACCGTTGATGCCTCCGACACGGCCATCGGAGGAGTTTTACAACAAAGCTCTTCGAACGGCTATCAACCACTTGCATTTTTCTCAAGAAAACTATCGACGACGGAAAAAAGTACAGTGCTTATGACAGAGAACTACTTGCAGTGTACGCATCCATTAGGCATTTTCGTCACATGCTGGAAGGACGTCAGTTTATAATTTTTACAGACCACAAGCCTCTCGTCTATGCTTTCCGACAGAAACCGGAGAAAGCAAGCCCTAGACAACTCAGACACCTTGATTACTTTGGTCAATTTTCGACCAACATCCAATACATTACAGGAGAAGAAAATGTTGTTGCGGATACTCTATCAAGGATTACAACTATCGATACACCATCTCCTATTGACTCCAAAAAGATGGCCGAGGAGCAAAAAACTGATGCAGAGTTGCAGGAATTCCTATCTTATCCTGACAAGACTAATCTAAAACTCCAACCCATGTATTATCAGGATTCGAATCTATATTGTGACACTTCTTTGGGGATTCTTCGACCATTCGTGCCTAGAAGTTTCCGCAAGATCATTTTCAACTCATTCCATGGAATATCTCATCCCGGAATCAGATCTACACAGAGGCTTCTGGGCACAAAATTTTTGGCCTTTCATGAAGAAAGATATCGCAATGTGGGCACGATCCTGCTTAGAATGCCAGCGCAATAAAGTCTCAAGGCACATAAGATCACCTCTAGGATCTTTTCAACTTCCTTCTGCCAGATTCGGACACATCCACGTTGATATTGTTGGAAGACTGCCACCTTCGAGAGGATATTCATACTGCCTCACTTGCATCGATCGCTTTACAAGATGGCCCGAAGCTTTTCCAATCCAAGACATCACTGCAGAAACAGTTGCCCGTACGTTATACGAAAACTGGATTTGCCGCTTTGGAGCCCCATCAAAGATAACAACCGACCAAGGAAAGCAGTTTGAATCTCATCTATTCAAGTCCTTAGCTGCACTTCTGGGAACTGAAACCATTCGGACCTCACCATATCGACCATCTTCAAATGGAATTATCGAGCGGATTCACCGAAATCTAAAGTCCTCAATAAGATGCCACGCAGACCAAGGATGGGCGGATGCACTTCCTACAGTATTAATGGGATGGAGAGCAACTTACAGAGAAGACCTCGAAGCTACTCCTGCACAACTAACTTACGGAACTAACATCAGGTTGCCAGGTGAATTTTTCGTGGGAAAACAAATCCAGGATTGAGCAGACGACTTTTGTTGGTAAGCTCCAACACATTATGCACAAGCTCAGACCAGTTCCGGCATCATCGCACAACAGTGAAAATGTTTTTATTTATAAAGATCTACCCAATTCATCTCATGTTTTTGTTCGGCACGACGGAGTTCGCCGTAGCCTAGAATCGCCATATCAAGGCCCCTACAAAGTATTGTCGAAGTCAGACAAACTTTTTAAGTTGCTTATTAATGGAAAATCATCTTTTGTCAGTGTCGATCGACTGAAGCCAGCATTCCTCGCATCGGAAGACGGGCCACCGCCAGCAGTAGGTAAAAAGCACGAACAAGTAACAACAACCACTAGGTTTGGCAGAAGGGTTCGCTTTCGAATTGATCCAAAAAATCTACGTTGACACTGGAGGGGGAGTCCCTGTAGCGGTACTACAAAGTGAAACTAAAAACTGACATTTGCCACGAGATTCAAATCCAATTGACAGTGCCGCTTTGTGGTTATTTTTGATCTCGGAAAGTATGCAAATCAGCAACTCCTTCAGTCTATTTACAAACCAGCGAAGCAGAAGAATAGAACACTGCCGCCACCGGAGCGATGCTGACTTAATCTATAAGCGTGATTCACTAATCTTGAAATTGTACAAAGTCTTGTAAATATGTTGTAATTAAATTTTCTTTAACTTAAACCTTGTTTTCTTAGCTCTAGCATATTTTAAACCTGGCAGGCAAATATGTAGGTTAGGTAATTGAAGCCAACACTAACCCACAGTCTTAATGAAATCCAGATTAACGTCAATTACTCTCCAGCGGCACATACCAAGGCTTTTGAGGTCGCGAGGGAATTGAAACTTGATTTCTTAGCAGTCCAGGAACCCTATGTGATTCAAGAGGAACATCTTAAAGCCCACTTTACCTGTAAAACTTGCATGTCTGGAAATAAAAGAGCAATTTTGTACATTCTTAATAATAATTTACAGGCATTTTTCAAATTTAAAACAACTTATACAGTAGCTGCCGAAAATCACTATGACAACCAAATATTTAATATACTTAAAGCTTATTTCCCACCAAGAGAGGATTTTAATGATGTGTTGAATGAATTAAATGACTACGACTTTATAAATTCTTTTAACCTCTTGGTGGGAGATTTTAATTGTAAAGTCAAAGAATGGCTCGGAAACTCTCAGAGGAAGAATTTTATCCGAGTTTATAGCCTCAAATAACTTAAGAATTTGTAATGTCAAAGAGTACGGACCTACTTCAGCTTCAGCTACTATACTTCAGCTCTTCCAGACATATGGAGTTCCCTGACTTAAGTTTAATCAACTCAATGTTTAAACACTACGTCAAAAAATGGGGTATCCTGGATATGGTTTCCCTTAGCGACTATAAGTATATTTTTATTAGTTTAACTTTGGAAGATATTTTGAAAAAAACTTTTTATTTAGAGACAAAATTTGGCATGGGAAAATTTATTTGGAATTTTAAAAAATATATTAAGAAACTAAAAAAGGATTTAGTCGAGATAAACAGCACCACAGAAATTAATAGGTATTTTAAAGATTTTATTGAGATAATTACAAAATGCGCTTATACAAGTTTTAAAAAGAAACCCAAAAGGGTATTTGGAAAGTTTAAATTTTGGATGAAAGACTTTTATATTCAGAGAAATGAAGTTGGCAACCTGTACAAAAAACTAAGCCGTTTGAAGAAGTGTATTAATGCGGATCCGGATGCCATTCGAGTCGCGGACCTTTCCCACAAAAGGGAGAGAACCATTTTCAATAAACTACTGCTAGAAACAAAGAGGAAAGCTTGGAAGGATTACTATAAATCTTATAATGAAAAATTAGGATATCTCTTTAAACTAGTCTTTAATAAACTAAAATCTAAATGTGAAGCAACCATTACACCAAATAATAAACCGAACTCTACTATCAAAGAGAAAATGCAATATATTATGAACGAATTCTTTCCGGGTGATTACTCAAATGGTCAACTTTCTCATATACCGATTATTGAGGAGGTTAAGTCACTAAATGAAAAAGAATTAGAACTTGTTTGTAAGAATTTAAAAAAGGGTAAGGCACTGGGCTTGGATGGCATTGACTATCAGATCTGGTTGTATTTATACAACTTTGATAAAATATTTTTATTAGATATTGCGAACACTTGTTTTAAATTTAATTACTTCCCTCAATGCTTGAGAAACGTCAGGGTTTTCTTTCTGCTAAAAGCCGAGAAGGATCCTGGCGTATGCTCCTCCTACCGGCCGGTCTGTTTAATGCCAACTATTGGGAAAATCCTGGAGAGACTGTTCTTAAACAGATTCAATAGATGGTTGAGAGAAAACAATATTCTGCATGAAAGGCAATATGGTTTTAGAGAGGGTAGAAGTCGCGAAGTTGCTATTCACGATTTGATACATGTAATTAAACAACACAGGAAGATCGAGCACACTGCCCTCATTTCTCTCGACATCAAATCTGCTTCTGATAATATGGACTGATCGGTTCTTTTAAAATTATTTGATGGCTACGGGGTTCCTGGTTTTTACAAGAATTTTATATTTTACTATTTGAAAGACAGAACTGTGTCGTATGTTAACGATGTTTTAAAGACAGACAAAGAATATTGTAAGGGATGTCCGCAAGGATCTGTAATAGCCCCAACAATCTGGAATTTTTTAAATCTAAACAGCGTTTTATCACTTGGAGGACAAAATATATATTTACAAGCATTTGCGGATGACCTGGCACTGCTCACCTGAGGTAGAACCACGAGATTTCTGGCGAATAACACCAACTCATTTTTAATTATTATGTCAGAAAAGCTGAGAACCCTGGAGTTAGGACTTTCTCCAGAAAAGCTTCAAGCCCTGACCTACAGAGCCTTGAGCTCCTATGGCCAGGGAAAGGCAACCGTGCTCAAAAGAGCACCAATTTTTTTATATGAATAACAAGACCATCAAAAAGACAAACAGTATTAAATATCTGGGAATCCATATAGACGATAGACTAAATTGGACCGTTCACATTCAAAATTTACATTCACGAGCATTGATTTTGACAAAAAATTTTAACCAATTAATCAAGAGTAATTGGAGTGTAGACAAGAACCTTGTTAGGCACTAGTACACAGCAGTTATCGAAAAATCATTAATGTACGGTGCCGGGGTTTGGGGAGGCTCCCTGAGCAAGACACTAATAGCTTGTCTACACTACACTCAACGAATCTTTTTAATTAAACTTACTAGGTGTTATCGAACGACTTCTGCCAACGACCTCAATGTACTGACTGGTATTCCCCCGCTCCATATTGTGGCTAAAACGCTGTATTTAAAATTTCAGATCTGGGTGATGCGCTCAACAGAAGCTCAAGATAATATCGATATTGAAACCCAGGTAATGAGTATGCTGACCGCCAAGCCAAATTGGCCATGGAGACGGGGGTACAACCGAACTTACGTTAAATTAAAAATTAATCAATATATTATGGGGGAGTGGGAAGACTATTGGAAAAATCATGAATCATATTCAATACTTAGAGTCAGAACTTATGTGGACAAGGTGGATAAAAAGCTTTTAATTAGAAATAAATTTTTAATTTACTTTTTGAACGGCCATGGTCCTTTTCCTCACTATCTACACATATTTAATTTATTAGATTCCCCAAATTGCATCTGCGGCCTGGTGGGTGACGCAGATCATTTCACTTTTGACTGCTCACTCACTAAAGACTACAAGACAAAGTACAAAGACTACGTCTCAAAAGGCCTGCAGATGCTCACAAACCAACATAGTTTAAAGATTTACTAGAAAACAAACCAGCCACAAGAAAACTAATGGAAGCTTTCACTATCAGTGAATCAATCTGCGCAAGAATCAAGGATGAATCTTGAGTTGCTGTTGCAATCTTTCCTTAATTTCTCCTCAAAAGTCTTGAACATTTTTAAATTCCTTTGGGTTTAATTAATATAGTTTTAACTTGGGTTTTTAGAGTTATTATTGTTATTTTTTACCATTGTGAAACGTCAATTTGTTTTATCTAATTTTTTTGAAAAAAATCTTTGTATTTAAATTAAATTTGAGATTGGAGTACAGATCTCTAGGGATCCCATTTTCAATGGCGTCGTTCTGCTGTTGCTCTTGCCTTGTTGATTGTTTTAATATTTTTATAATATTGACAACTTTTAACTAGAATGTTTTTAATTATTTTATAGATTTTATCCCCGTAATAATGCATTTTTAGGAGCATTTTCTAAACTTTTGTCTGAAATTTTAATTGATCTGACTACCAGATTTGATGTGTCTATCATCTAGGGATCCCTCTGATGATGTGAAAGGGATGATGATGGTTTTTAGCATATGCCACATTTTTTAAGAACGTGTTTTTGGCTTGGTTGACATGGTATGGAGTGTACTTGTTGATTTTGTTTTGCTTGTGTTAAGGTTTGATTTTATTGTTGGATCTGATTTTTTAAGGTGTTTAAATCTGAATTCAAAGCGCTGTATCCAGAAGGATATGCTACTCCTGTTATTATGGAAGTGTTTTATTTATTGGTTTTAGATTTTTATCTTTCACTTTTTCTTTTTATTTTTTTTACTGTAGATTATTCTTGGTTATTTCATTTGCATTTATGTTATTATCCTTTTTACTTCTTTGCCCTAACAGATTTTAAGTATTTTATGTATGTGGTAGTTTTTGTTCTTACTTTTGGCTTTATATATTAAGTGAGAGCATTTCCATTGTAATCAAGTACTCACCACACCAGGTGGGTTGAGCATTTGTGACCAGTCTTTCTCCCCACTTGTGTGGGTGAACAACTGTGTTTTATAACTCAATCTGTTTTAATTCACGGCCCCTGTTCAGGGCATAGCGTATAAAATAAATTTAACTTGTTATCTTCCTGCAGACCGTTGTAAGCCTTATATCCGTTTGGGTAGACTGGTCGGAGTGGATCTACAACAAAAATGAAACAAAACCCATTAGATGGGTGGTACATTTCGGTCCCCGGTGTATCAATTGGCCGCTATCAAATTTCGCTTGATCCCCTTAAGTGACCAGCCACTTGGTTGGTCTTCTTAAGGGGATCAAGCGAAAGGGTCATTCTCTGGGGCTTGGCGTTAAGGGTGGTCAACGTTCCTGGAGGTGACTCTGAGCTTATAGGTCTTGGCTAGCACTAGGGTAAGTGCTGAGGCTGGGATTTCCCAGATCCAGTTACTACCTTCCCTTGTTGGGCTCCGTGGTGGGCGGTGCCGTCGGGTACCGAATCACATTTCTACTTTGTATGGGGTCCTGTAAAGAAACTTCCCTTCAGTGGGCAATCCATTGTTCAAAACTTTGATACTTTTTTTTGTCATGAAGCGCTTATCGGAAAACAACGAAAACTTTGTTAATGTTTCCCCTTTTCTCGTGGAGAAGGCTATCACTGGTAGTGTTGGAATTGTCAAATCAACCAAACTAATGCGTTCAGGTGAATTGCTTGTTGAGGTTGCTTCTCGCAAGCAAGCACAACAAACTTTGAGTATGCATTCCCTTTCAAATATATCCGTTTCTGCCCAAACGCATGAGACCCTTAACACCTCCAAAGGAGTCATTACATGTGGAAGGCTCCTCAATTTTTTCATTGAGGAAATCGCACAGGAATTAAGCAGTCAATGTGTTAAATATGTGCGGCGCATTAATATTCGTCGCGACGGTGAACTTATGCTTACAAAACACTTCATATTCACGTTTAACACACCTCGATCGCCGAAACATATCAAGGCTGGATAAGTTCGATTTTCCATAAGACCTTATATTCCCAATCCATTAAGGTGTTTCAAGTGCCAGCGTTTCGGCCACTCAAAATCGAACTGCCGCGGATCTCTTACTTGCGCCTGTTGTACAGTGGCTGGCCACAAGAGCACTAATTGTACGACCGTTGAAAAATGCGTCAATTATCAAGGTAAGCACACTTCTTTCTCGCATTCCTGCCCTAAATGTAAACAAGAGAAATAAGTTGTTGCTACCAAGTATAAAAACAACATTTCATTTCTTGAAGCTCGACGACTATTAAAGCACAGACACCACCCGAAGGTATGAGTTACGCTTCTGTCGTCGACAAGACTACGCATTGTCCTCACTGTAATCATGTCGTCACTATGTCTGGTTTCCCTTCCACTTCCAAATCTACTGAACCTGTAGCAATATCATCCTCATATGGAACTGAAAACGGAAAAATCTTGCCTCAACCAATTTCTCAAACCTGTGAAATTCCACCAGCTTCACAAGATTCATCCGGATTTAAATTAGTAAAAGAAAAGAAAAAACCCAAAATCTTCTCAAGCTCAATCTGCTAACAATAACAAAGTTAAACACAATACTGCCTCAAAATTTTGGAAAACATCGCCATATAAAGCCCTATCTGCTTCAGGAAAAGTTCACCACAAACATAATACTAGCAATGCAACATCTGTCAAAGTTACTAACTCTCCTTCTGATTCCAGTCAAGGAAATTCCTCAGACACTGATTCTGACATGGGTGTCAATAGTGCTCCTAAAGGTCTCAAGACATCAGAGAAACAGGGCAATATCGCAATCTGAAAAGTTACACAAGCTTAAACAAAAAAAAAACGTGGACTTTCTCAGAAGGATCTCTCTGCCAAATTTAAAAAAATCTGCTCACCACAATTCCGTCGTTTTGGGACTCTCTGAGCGGGGTATAGTCCACAAGGACTTACCATTCAGTTTTGGCGGCGTACCCCAAGTCCCCGATCTCAAACTTCATCCATCAGATGAGGATGAAGATTTGCATATGAACTGCGATGCGTCGGCAACTTGTGTTCCTCCTTCTCATACTCCTACACTCTCATAATGTGTTCTTTTCTTACATGGAACTGTCGCGGCATTCGGCCTAAATTACAGGACCTTAACTCTTTAATCCGGAGGCAACTTTTTTCTTCTAGCCCCTTTAAAACCCTTGAGTTATTAGGAGGAAGCGACATGAATTGGACTCTCCGAACCTGGGTGGTCATTTATCCCACCACCCCACTCCCTGCTATAACCTTCCCTTAAATTCGCAGGGAAATGGGCAATGATAATTGGACCTCCTACCACGCTTATCTCCTAAGCGATCTCTGAACCTCACCTCCCCTCAAAAGAAGCCAGCCGCCTCAGACCGGCCTTTGTCGTTGTTAAGTGGAAATTTTTAGACTATCCGGGACCTCCTCTCTCGGTATAAGAGGGTTAAAGGTTTAATAAACTATTTCCATCCTGTTTGCATTGGACTTCAAGAAACCTTCTTGTCGTCCAATATTCCTCTTAAACTTCGTAGCTATAACAGTGTTCGGAAGGATACCGCCGCTGGATCTAATCACTCAGGTGGTGTTTGTATTCTTACTTTTAACTTGTACCCGAGCACGCCTCTGGCTTTACACTCTTCTTTTCAGGCTGTGGCTGTACATGGTTTCATTATCGAACTTTAATTAAAAGTCTGCTATGTTTATTTGCCACCTCACGATGTTGTTAGTCAACAGGACCTTGAGAACTTAGTGGACCAGCTTCCTACACCATTTATTTTGTTCGGCGATTTCAAAGGACGCAGTACTTTGTGGGGTTCGGATGTTACAAATTCTCGTGGGCGACAGATACAACGGTTAATTTCCAATAATTGTCTCTGTCTGCTCAATAATGATGAGAAAACGTACTTCCACGAACCCACACGTACCTTCCACAGTCTCTATCTGGCCATTTGTACTCCTACACTACTACCGTTTCTGCATTTCACCGTCGGAAGTGACCTCTGTAACAGTGATCACTTTTCCATAATAGACTCCTATGCTGATAGTGGTGGAGCGATTCAATATCCTCCACGGTATCTATTCCAGCGGGTAGACTGGGCTAATTTCATGCAACTGGCAAATATCACTGAGTCTATGGTCAGTACTGCAGGCATTACGGAAGCAGTACAAAATGTCGTAGATTGTTTAATAAACGCCGCAAACAATACCATCCCCAAGTGTTCCCCACGACTAAGGAAATTCCGTAGACCGTGGTGGAATGAAGCTTGTTGTGACAATCGCAGGGAGGAAAAGAAACTCTGGAACATTTTTAGGAGGTATCCGATGACAGAAAATCATGTCGCTTTTAAGCATGCCAAAGCCATTGCTCGTCGCATACGCCGTCGTAGTCAAAGGGAATCTTGGATTAATTTTCTTCATAAATCACATCCTCTACTTCCAGTAAAGAATTGTTTAAAAAGGCTAAGGCTGCTAATGGAATATATCGTGAATTTTTCTTTCCTGTTTTAAATACAGGAAATTTGACTCATTATCCGCTCCATTAGACATAGCCAATACTCTCGGGCATGCATTTGCACAAGTTTCCGCAACTGATTCTATAGCCCTGATTCTGTTACGGATGGTTAATCAAGGGGTGCGCGAGGGAATAAAGGTTGGGAACCCCTGAGGTAGACCATTCATTTCGCCAGCACACGGTATAATATTTTTTTCACAAAACAACAATTTTTGTTGTATTTTTTTTTAAATAGTCGATTTTGACGCGTTTTCGCGGGCGGAATGTTTGAACAGCCTTTTTCTCCTTGTTTATTTAGGAGAGAATGTTGGACATGTGTCAAGTTACCTAACTTTTTCCATCAGGGAATGACGCATTATTTGAGATAGCCCGTGCAACGCCGGGCCATGCAGCTAGAGTTACAAAAAATTTAAAGTTACAAACTGAGAGGAAAGTGCTTACAAAAGTCCAAGAATAAAATTTCGAAACATTAGCTCTTATTTTGGTACAAAACGCTGCTTTTCCTAAATCCGAGCAAAAGCGGAAAAATTAAAAATATAATTTTCTAATTTATGCGTAAGCTCAGGTAAAATGAAAAAATTACGTTTAAAAGAAAAAAGGATTATAGGTCGGTTTATAAAAGTAAAGATTAAAAGAAATTAACAAGAAAACTTTTTTATGAAATATTTCATAAAAACATAATAGCTATAGTTAATAAATTAATAACAATATTACTTATAGTTAATAAATAAATTAAACATCTG
The DNA here is from genome assembly GCA_013235015.1 of Araneus ventricosus. Lineage (NCBI taxonomy): Eukaryota > Metazoa > Arthropoda > Arachnida > Araneae > Araneidae > Araneus > Araneus ventricosus. The sequence continues at coordinate 5,556 of BGPR01007434.1, read as the reverse complement.
GCCCTGGGAGCTCAATATTCAAACGCAAATGGAGAAATATTTTAGATTAATATTTCTCCCGGTTACGGTTACAGTGAAAAAATTTCGAAATTTTCATATAGCAACATCTAATGTTTTTCATGGAAACGTCATCCTCTCAGTAAAAAACTTAAAATGGAGTTGGAACGGTATTTTTAACTCAAAAAATGGCGGCGCTAGACAGAGACAAAAAAAAAAGTGAAAACACCAACCGGGGTATAAAGAAATTTTATCGATATATAACCCCTAGAGAGCGTACCGTTATAGAGAGGGGAATAAAATTTTGTATACAAGCATTATACCATATGCGCTCAAGAATGATGTGCAAAACAATAGTCCAGTTCTCACAGTTAAGGTTACAGTGATAAAATTTCGAAATGACAACATATACTTTTTTTTCATGGAAACGCGATCCTCACTGTAAAAAAACTTAAAATGAAGTTAAAACGGTATTTTTAGAGCGAAAAATGGCAGCGTTACGCAGACGGAGAAAAAATCGAAAAGAACCAATTGTAAATAATAGTTAAGAGTTTTTATTGTATCTGCCCAAAGCCACCGATTTAGGCCCTAAAAATACCGTTCCAACTCCATTTTAAGTTTTGTTTTCTATGAGGATCACGTTTCCATGAAAAAAAAGTAGGTATTACTATTTGAAAATTTAGATTTTTTTCACTGTAACCGTACCCGTAACCGTGAGAGCTCAATTGTTTGAAATCATCACAATCTCGAGCGCATACATTCAAATAACAATATCTGAAATTTCATGTCGATTGGTTGAGCGGATAGGCAGTTAAGGGTTCATATATCGGGGAAGTTTTTTTTATGATTAAACAAAACAACCAAATCTAAAACAAAATCTGAAGAATTGAAAAAAATATAGATAACAAGAAAAAAAGGTAAGTTTAAACATTAAGATGTTAACATGTAAATGAACTCTGTTACTATAAAAATATTGAAAAAGGCGATCCAAGAATATGGAGTTTTCAACACTTTATATATATATAAATTCAGACAAAATAAAATAATAATATCAATAATCATTCAAAAATATAATAATATCAGGTAATTTCTCTATTATTTGTAAAAAATTCTATCTTGAACTCTTGGATAAGGAACTAAAAACCTCTGAAACATTCAAATTATATAAATTTAATAGCACCACTGTACATAAAAAAATCCGTGCTTTAAATAAAAGAATTCATTGCATAAACAATAATATGACCCTTCCATTTATTACAATCTATCCAAAACACCCATATCTGCCATAGGTACCTTAAATACAGAAATATATACCGTACGTACAGTACATACACACATATGTACCATACGCACACATACATACACTCATAATGCACTCATAGTGTTAATAACATATATGAAAATGTCGAAAAGTGCACAAAAATTAGCGCAATATATGAGACTATTAACATAATTAAGTTTTAGAGCTATTCCAATAAGTTTTTAAAAACTCTTTTTGACAAACTTTTTCGAATATTTCACCACTGTGCAGCGTTCAATAGAGCGTTCTGTAGCTCAAATACAGATAAATCTTCATATTAAATACAATTGCCTCTATTAAAGATCTATAGTATAGCAAAACGTTGTTTAAAATAGGAAATCACTGCAACAAAACGCAACAACATTAACTCTGGTTCGTTAATATTAATTTCATTTAACCTCTGTAAGAGAGGAAAGCATTGTTGAAAAATTGGAATTCTTCTAACAAAGAGATTCGGTATTCCAGGTTTCAAAAGGATAGGTATTATTGCGAGTTTCAGCAACGGAGGAAAACATTGTCGAAAACAGATTCATTTCCAACAAACGTAATTGTAAATCAATACTGTTGAAATGTTTCATTTAAATTAAGTTTCGAACAATGCTTTTTTACAGTATATAAACAACGACACAAAGGAACCCCTGACGCGCAGGAAGTTATGAGAACGACTTCTCTGCGTTGTCAGGGTGGGAAGGGAGGGAATGAGGACATCGCACGTGAGGGAAGAGCACACTCTTCAAGCGCTTGACCATTGGCTTTACCAATAGAACTGTATTCTGATTCGATATAGGATATTACCAGAGAGTTGACATCTTTATTACATACATACATTAATATTAGTTTTCAACTGATATCGAAACACAGTTTTGCGGATGCCGGGGTCAACTGCTGGAGGCGTTGAATTTTTCCTCTTGTCTTCAAGGTAAGTTTTTTAAATCTTTACTGCTCTATTATATTGAAATTGATTTTTAAACTTCCCATTTTTAAGACTAACAATTTTTTTCAAGTAAAATATTTTTAATACAATTGATTAGTAACATGCTTTTAAATGAAGGAAAGTTTCTTACTACTTTCATACATATTTTTAAGAAATCGAACTATCTTTTTCAGTTGTACTATTGTTCAAACAAGCTGCGGACATCAATATTGAACAATGATGATCGCAAGTTTAGCTTCGTACCAAACTGACGAGGGACAATGTCATATTTTATTATCATATCAAAAGTATAGTAAAGAGGTTTCTGAGTACAGAGGTCCAGTGATGTAACATGGCGCAAAATGAAAGATTATGTATTTTTAATTTTTAGAATAGTATGTGGTAATAATCAGGCAAAATTAAAGAAGTGTGCTGGTCTTTTGAATGAACTGCGTTATCAGTTTTAGGGTGGGAAGGGAGGTAGGAGGACTTCGGACGTGAGGGAGGAGCGTTTAGAGAACACTGTTCAAGCGTCTGCCTATTGGCTTTACGAGTAGAACTGCATTCCGATTCGACATGGGTAACAGTGAGTAAGTCAGCATGACCAACATTAGTGTCAACATCCACAGTTATTAGTGCCTTAGTTAAATATCAATTCCTTCCTACAGAATGATGAGAAAACTCTCATCGAAATGTAAAAATTTTGAAATTGAAATCTGCATTTCAGTCAAAGTAGAAATTAATTTAAAAGATGAAAACCACTTAGACACTCCAAATATCCTAAGTGTCCTGTATGTAGTTATATTTACTGAAATTACAAAAATATTGGGATATTACCATTGTTGAATAGCTTGGTCAGTGCCGGCCCAAACAAAAGCGGGGCCTGGTGCAAAGTTGGTTTGCGGGTCCTTGCATCAAATTATGTATAACAAAAAATATTTATTGCATTTTGATATTCACTATTGGTATGCTCAGAATGGAATAGGACTTCAGGAAAACATGAATATAATTTATGCATAAGGAATATAGGAAATATAAAGGCAGTGTTGGGATAAGAGATGTGAAGAAGCAGCCTTTTCTTATAAAACCTATAGAATTTTCAAAGCCATATATAAGTTGTTCAAAAACATTGATCTCGGCTTTTATTCCTTAAATATTGATCATAAACATATACTATAAATTACAAAGTTGCGTAAAAAAGTACAGAATGTTATGAAATCAATTAAAATTATCAGGGGATTAAGTTTGAATAAATACAAAATTTAAAAATTTATACGGCCCAGTACAAAAAGTTTCCAAATGAGGAAAATGTGTCCCATTCACTAATAAGGTCATGTACAAAATTTCAGCATTTTATCATAAAAAGTCTCAGAGATATGAAAATACATAAATGCTGACTTAAACCACTTTTCGATACCTGTATATGAGTTCGCAAAGAGGAAAAATCATGTCGGATGATCGCGTTTCAGAGGTCGTACACAAATTACGGAAGAAGACAATGATTGAATAAATAAATAATAATTTTGCTATTTATTGATAGAAAAGTATCTAAATTTTGTAGAAATAATAACTTTACGCAAAAATTACAAAGCTTGTTCAAAATGTTTTCCATCCATGCCAATACAGAGATGCATTCGTCTGATAACACTTTTGTGCACTCGATCAAGTTCTTGTTCGGTGATCTCACGACAATCATCTTGAATGCGTAGTTGCAATTCTCCTTTATTTAAGGGATGAGGCAAATAAACATCTGTGCATAAACGACCCCACAAATAAAAATCCATAGTCGTTAAATCAGGCGATCTAGGGAGAAATTCAACTGGCCCATGCAAGGCAATCCACTTCTCTGGAAACTCGTTATTTAACCACTGTTTCACAACTCTATTATGGGGACCTGGAGATCCATCCTGCTGAAACCAAACATGTGGAAGTACTGTTAGGGGCAGTTCATCCATACAATTAGGAATAACCACTTTCAGAATCTCATTAACATAGATGTCTCCCGTCAACGTACCATCATACAATATGGGTCCAAGCAGGCTGTTTCTGAAAATACCACAACATACATTCACAGAAAATTGCTTCTGATGATGAATTCACGTACCACGAATGGATTTGTGCGAGAGCAGAAATGCTCATTTTGAGGATTTATGTATCCGTCTTGTTTAAAACAGCATTCGTCAGCCCAAATTATATCTTTCAGGAAAGAGGGATTTGCATCTTCCTGATTAAGAGCCCAATTACAAAAATCGAGACGACGTTGATAATCTTTTGGCTCCTCTCCTTGCACATCATGAATGCTAAATGGATGCCATTCATTCTGTCTCAGTATTCTCCACACTGTTGTAGGTGGTACGTTCATTTCTGATGCAGCAGTGAGAACACCACTATGTGGATGACTGCAAAAGTAAACCAAAATATCAATTTCTTCATCAGTTGAGTGAAGTTTGGGTCTACCTAGTGCACCTACAGGATGTACGTTTCCGCTTTCACGCATTCATAGTACTAATCGGGAAATAAATCTCCCCGAAGGATGTCGAGAATTGGGAAATGTACGCTGAAATTCTCGTGCAGTTTCGTCGGCATTGCGATTACATAAACTGTACAGCACTAGCATATCAAAACGTTCTTCGCTGCTGTATTGCGACATACTGTCTATACAGGATAATTACACTCGCAGATTGTAGCAGAAATGTGAAATATTTTAGATTCGCTTAGACAGTCCGGCTGCGCGCCTTACGTTTACGTAAGTGACGCTATTGTTCACTGGCAGAGTACAAACAACTTTCTCATGTTATGACGCGTCTGTTTCGATTGTGTGATGGCAGATATTTGCATATGAAAACATTTCTAAGCTGTTTTAATATTCATTGACTGTGCCATTTCCAAGTTTTTTTCTGTAATTCATCACCTAAAATTTTAAGATATTTTTCAGGAAGCACAGTTTTGAAAATTTGTAAATAGAACTAAAGATAAAACGGATATTTTATTTAATTATGATGCATTTCTGCATCGCGTCATCTGAACTATCTGTAAACATTTACGTTTGAATGTATGATTAACCCCTCATCAACTTTGATTAAATATATCTCTGAGACTTTTTATGATAAAATGCTGAAAGTTTGTACATGGCCTTTTTAGTGTATGGGGCACACTTTACTCATTGAGAAACTTTTTGTACGGGGGCCTTATAAAAATTTAAATTTTGTATTTCTTCAAATTTAATCCCCTGATAATTTTAATTCATTTCTTAACATTCTGTACTTTTTTACGCAACTTTGTAATTTATAGTATATGTTTATGATCAATATTTAAGGAATAAAAGCCGAGGTCAATGTTTTTGGAA
>BGPR01007433.1:24156-66516 GCA_013235015.1 Araneus ventricosus | reverse complement strand
GTATTAGGTGTGTGAATTAATTTAAGGAATTTTTAAGAGATGGCGTAAATAGTACTATATCGCATCAGGCCATATTGTTGCTACCTTTATGTCAAAGCATCATAACGTGGTTTAGGATACGGAACGTTCAGATCAGCCCAAAACAATTTGAAGATGAGGAAGTGGAAACTTTACTTAATAAAGACCCGAGTCAAACGCAAAGAGAACACGTAAAATCATTAAATGTTGGTCGATCAACGATGTTCAGAAGTTTCAAGGCCATTGGAATGATTTTCAAACTAGGAAACGGAGTTTCATTTGAATTGAAGCCCAGGGGCATTGGAAGGCGCAAAATGACAATGCTGCTTCAAAGACGGAAAAGAAAAAGGTTTTTTTTTTGCATCATATCGTTACAGGTAATGAAAAATGGATACGCTGCGATAGTCCGAAGCTCAAAAATTTATGGGCAGACCAGGTGAACCATCAACATAGACGGCAATAACGAATATTCATGGCGCTTTGTATTTGGTAGAATCAGATGGGAGTAGTGTATTATGAGCAGATCTAACCCGATTAAACCATCACTGGACCCACTACCAACCTGCGACTGATGGAAATGAGTCGAACATTGAAGTAAAAACGGCCAGATTATGCGAAAGACACGAAAAGTTGATTTTCAAACACGACAACGCTGGGCCTCATGTCGAGGAAAAGTTGGACTAGCTTAACTGGGATGTCCCATCACATCTGCCGTATTCTCCAGATATTGCTCCGTCCGATTAACACCTATTTTGATCAATGACTCATAGCTTTTCTGAGTAGCGTCTCCATTCTTATGAGGATACCAAAAAAATGGGTCGATTCGTGGGTAGCCCCTAAAGATGTGCCATTTTTTCGACGTGGAATCCACATATTACCAGACAAATGGGGGGAAAGCAGTGGCTGGCTATGGACAATATTTTGAATGATCAATTTGAAATCATTTTTCCACACTAAAGTCGTGTTTTTACCAAAGAATCTCTTAAAATTAATTCCCACACCCCATGCATAAGTCGTTATGATGCAATCAGGGAGTGTTTCTTCTCTGCTTATATTTTATCATTTTCTATGATTTGGTTACCCATTTATCTCGGTGAAAGTTTCAGGTTTGAAATTTGCCGCTGTTTGTGATAAAGATTTCTGCCTTTGGTCAGTATTTTCGAATACATTTCAAACAAAGTTGATGGAACAAAACAAAATATTCCCAATCGATTTCAACAACTTCTTAATATCCAACTAAGTTTGAAACATACTTCAGTCGCAATTTTATTTTCAAATCCCTCATTTAAAAGCCATAATATTTAATGGTATCCTCACAAAAATTCGTTAATACCACTGGTGTATCACGGGTAAAATACCTCCCCTTATCGTATTTCTCTTTAACAAGTGAAGTCAATATACTAATATTTTGTCTTCCAGGTTTTACACGGGAGTGATCAACGATTGACTAGAATGAAAAATAATCAATGGTATACCAAAATTTAAAATGCAAAAATTGTTCGAAACATTATACAAGGCACGCCGTTGGACCCAGTGCTACCAAATTTAGCATATAAATACTACTTGGATAGTAGCTGCTCACCTTGAGAAGAATTTTCAAAATTTTCACTGGACTTATAATAAAAAAAATAATCAAAATTTTAATACTTTTCCTCAATACATTTGGAACACAATATCTCACAATATCATTCTTACACCACTTTAAAATGTAAAAAATTAGCTTTTCAGCGACACCAATTTTATTTCTATTATATTTTTTCTACTTTTGATAAATTATTAACAAATATTATTGCTATATTTCACAGAAGTACTTGAAACATTTTTCATTGAATTACTCTATACGCGTATTCCGATTATATTAAACACAAATTTTGTGTGATACAGCAAAACAGAATACCGATTTCAAAATGCCTCTGAAATAAAAAAAACACAATACTGTAGTCACGGAAATAATCCAAAGGCGAGTCTTTTGAAACAATATCTTATTTTTACTCTCGAATACAAGAGACAGTATTAATCGTCAAAAATTGCAACTCGAGATTTTGTGAATCTCCATAGAAAGTATACGAGAAATGTTGAGAACCACTCCCACTCAGAGGAGAAGTTAATTAAGAAAATGAGTGTGGAAAGACAGAGTTTTAAACTAAAAAATCTAGAGTTACAGTAATTGGATAAAATACATGATCAATTACAGAAGAAAAAAAAACGTTGAAACGGCCCCACCTTTAGTTCAGTTAACCGGTATGAATGTATTAATATTTTATGCATTTAGAGTGAATTTTAAAAATATATAAGACAGACGAATCAGGCAATGAGGTGCTTTATACCCTTGGTAGACGTCACTTTCCGCACGTTAACAACGGAAGGTACGTCTAACTCCCAACGGAAAAATAACCTCAAAAAATACTACCGTGATGTTTGGGACGAGAGATCCGAATCTTCTTTAAAACGCTTTCTAAATTTAATGTAAAAATTTAGAAGGAAAAAGGCAGTTACTAATAATATAAGACATAAGCAGCAACAAAAGTATTTCTTTTATTTTTTACCCGTGTCGATTAACATCTTTTATGAATATATAAACAAAGAATTACTCGAATATTACACAACGTTTTTAGATTTCATCATAAACCATTCACAGTGGAAGTAATTATAATCAATGGACGGATTTTCGTTTTGTTTTTGGGATATGATGTGCCCAGGACCTATTTCCGTGTAATAGTTTTGCCAGAAAGTGGATTCTCAGCTTGGAAGTTACCTGTGCCTCAAATAAACAAAACAGAATATTCGTCCATAGCAGGCGATACAATCGCACACACCGCAGTAGCACAACGGTATTGTATAATATTATACGATATTGAACAATATTCGCAATATTGTATAATATTGTACAATATCATATAATCTTATATAATATGGAATAATATTGTACAATATTGGGTAAAATGTTGTGTTACCTAGGCTAGGGTGTCCCAAAAAAGGAAAGTCGTTTTTTTTCTCCGCATACCCTCTTATGTTTTTTCCTTTTATGTCAAAACAATTGTAAATAAAGTTTCATGTAATTTGAACCACAGCCACCCGTGCCGACTTGTATCTAAAAGTGTCAGTCAGCACTTGTGTACTGAAACGAGGGAACGCTGACATGTCAGCCTGACACGTGTCTGTTGCGGAGGACACAGCAGCTGCAAATGGTAAAGACAAAACTAAACATAAAAAAAAGGTTTGGAAAAGCTTCGATTGTGGCAATGCGCAACCCTTGAAACGTGTCAGTACCAGTTTACTCAGGACAGCGCACATCCACATGTCAATGTGCTTATAATTCCAAGTTGTTTTGTTACTAAATGCTTGTATAATTTTTAATCTGTGAACAGAACATGGCAGAGGAATTGCATAGTTCTAAAAAAGAGAGATTTTTAATAAGGGAAATAGAACATCAAATAACGGGTTCAACACTTCCCTCTAATGGACAAGATTTCGCAGTTTTGTTTTGCAATATTCGAGAAGTGAATTTAACTGTTAATGAAAGAGAAAATCTCGCTATTCGCGAATGTATTATCTTTTGGCAAAGGGCACGCCTGCCTACCAAATCGTTGCCAGATTGTATGAGGAAACTTGCTAACGTGTATCAAGTTTGGAGAGACTTACAAAAAAATGCAAAGAAATTACAAGACGTATTCAAGCGGCGACAACAAGAATTTATAAGTAATTTAGACAATTTGTTCGACATTGCACACGCTGTTGTACTTCAGTTAATGAAAATAGAGGAAGATAGGATGTTTTTGCAGCGTCAAAGAGAGGCGGGCCGACCTGGTCACTTAGGTGGAGTGAATAGAAAACGGACCGGCAAATAGGAAAGGGCGCGACTTCGAGTTGTCAAAGAAGAAAATCGGCGAATCATATATGTTTCCGCTTCAAAATCCTCGGCATCATACGAAGCATTGCAAGGAGATTGCTCTTCGTCTTCTAGTGAAAATATAGATTCTGATTTCCTAACACTGATCGAAAGCTCAGAACCTGGGACAAGTAAATCAGTAATGGGGAAAGATTTTATTACTCCAAAGTTAGTTGCTGCATTAGACAGGTATCAGTTAAGTATGCGAGATTCTGTGTTTATTCTTGAAGCTACTATTGATGCACTTGGATGCAACATTGACGAATTTCCGATAAGCAAGTCTTCAATTCAAAGAATCCGAACAGAAAAATGGAAGGAACGCGCGGAAAACATAAAAATTGATTTCCAAAACGAGTTACCGGATGGATTGACCTTACATTGGGATGGCAAACTGTTGCCTGCTTTAAGTGCTCGAAAATCGAAGAAGAACGCTTGCCTATATAGTTATTTCATTATGGACTTAAAAAATAACTCATTGCTGTGCCGAGTCTGGATAATTCTACAAGCAAAGAACAGGCTGTTTGGAAGGCGATCTTAGATTGAAATCTCGAAGACATAGTCCAAATTCTCTGTTGTGATAGTACGGCTTCGAATACAGGTCGTTTTAATGGTGCTTGTGAGCTCCTCGAGCAAAAATTTGATAGGGAAATGCTTTTTTTCTCTTCCGCCATCGTGTATACGAACTGGTATTAAAGACCGTATTCGAAGTGAAAATTAAAAAAGTGACAACACGCCCCGATATTCCACTCTTTAAAAAGCTCAAAGATAATTGGAAAAACATCGATCCCACTAAAATACAGTGCTATAGAGAAACAGTGGAATTGTTCCGAACTGTACCCGAACTTGAACATTTGCTTGACTTTTACCGCGCTGAACTTAAAAATGTTACGGTCAGAGATGACTATCGAGAGTTGATCGAACTTTCTATCGTATTTTTAGGAGGAGATGCAGATAAAAAATTTAAAATCAGACCTGCGGTTGCCATGCACCAAGCTGGATGGATGGCCCGAGCGATTTACTTCCTAAAACTATCGTTATTTAGTTCTCAGCTGAAATTAAACACCAAGGATAAGGAAGCACTATTAGACGTCTGCTTGTTTATCGTGACAATCTACGTTAAACCATGGCTTCGATGCACTTTGGCAGTTAAAGCACCCTACAAAGATTTGTGCTTTTTGAAATCTTAGAAAGCTTACGAAAAAGTGAATGAAAGTATCTCGAAAGCCTTTTTACAGATAATTTAGCCAGCAGTTATGGTATTTTATTGACGAAATAGCAGTATTGGCAATTTTTGATGATGTGGACGAAGAAACAAAATTAAAAATGGTAGCAAATTTACATAGAGAAATTTTTTCGACCCATGAGAAAAGATACATTCCATCGAAGGAAGAACTTTGTGGTTCATTGTATGGTGAATTTGATACATTGATTTTGTAATTTTTTATTTATATCACGCAATTGTGACTTGTTATTTTATTTTTTTACAGAGAAAAGCGTCGATGATATCATATCAGTCAAAAGCCAGTCATTGTTTTCTAGACTCAAAATTTGTGATTGTTTTCTCAACGAGAGTCCCTCTTCATGGGCGAATAACGCTTCGTTTCTAGACGCGAAAAAAGACAGTCTCAATGCTTAGAGCAGTGAACGATGCAGCTCAAAGAGCGGTAAAAATTATGCAGGACTTTCATGGTTTAATAACGATTGAGGAGGAACAAAAACAATTTTTGTTACGTTGCGTACAAGAACACATGAAGATCTATCCTGATAGTAAAAAGCAAACATTGAAACGAAAATATGTACAGCAATGTTTCTTTTAGTGTAATATAGTAATCAATATCTGCTTTGAATAAATTGGTATCTTATGCACCAAAGAAACATACATTTTGCAATCTTTGCATATCATTCCCCGTACAAGATTTCACGTTCAAGTTTGACCTCAAGTCGGCACGGGTTACTGTTATCTTATTGCAATCATACTTTTTATTTATGTTACTGAGATGAAATAGAAGAAAAATAGAGGGTATGCGTATTCGATTTTGCAAAAAAATCTTTCCCTTGTATCTTGGGACACCCTAACCTAGGCATCAATCACTTCGTTGGATTGAGATAGTCTAGTAGGCTGTAGAAGACAGAGTTCTAATATTGTAAAGATTTAATTGACGGCACAAACATTTAGGACATGCACAAACTTATCAAAATAGACTCGCCTGATATCACGTAATTCTTACATCACTACGTCACACCCGCTAATTCGTCTGAGCCAGGATAAACTCTCGACTTTCGCATATCAATAATCGTTAGTGATAGGTGGCGAAGCACACGATCTCAAAGAGTGACAATCTCCGAAACATAATTCTTATCAGAATTTGGGGCATAACAAGAATTGATATAGCCTAATAACTTTACTGACCGAAGGGGGATGAATCCTCGACTTTCTTATACTTTTACATGCATATTGTGTTAAGCTTTGTTGTATAATGGGGAAAATGTAGTATCAAATTTCGGGCCGATTGGGTCCGAAATTTCCAGGCCGTATAGATCTACAGTTTTGGTTTCAAGACTGTATATCAAATAGACTATAAAAAACGAAACCATCAAAGATCAAACGAAAATTAACGATCAAAATGAAAAACAATGATCAAAAGGCTGATATGTTTTGGTTTCAAGACCAAATATAAAATTTAATTTATATTCAGTTTTGGGATTTTGAGTTATCATGTGCACATACACACAGAGAATCAACCCTTTGATTGATTTAGTCGAAAATCAGATACAGATCTACAATTTGGGCGTAAAGATCATAATTTGGACCAAACTTAAGTTTTTTTTGTTTTAACCTCCAGATTTTTAATAAAAAAAATTAATTTTCTACTTTTTGGGGTACTGATAAAAGTGTTTTTTTTTAACTTTTTATATTTATTAGTTTACTTAATGAAACTTTATAATGTTCTACGAAGAAAGGTTATAAGCTGATCAATATTTATATTATATTAAAAACTAATTATGACTGTCAGACTAATTATTCAGATAATTTACGGAATCGTCAATTCATCTAAATTAGAAAAAAATCTGTTCAAAGCTAAGCCTAAGCAGAATTAAAGTAACAATGCGATGCAGCATAAAAGAAAAACAGAGCCAAAACACGAAAAAGATTTTCCTCACATCACAACGAACTTTCAAGATTATTTTCTTCTCGTTAATTAAATACCCAACACATCAAGACGAATGAAAGAATAAAAAAAATTCGAACGAAAATAATTAATACTTCAGAAAAGACTATAAATAAGAGCTTTCTAGACGCAAGGTCTTAAAAACAGATTGCGTTTCCCGTTCACACGCCTCTATAATATGAGGAAATTAAACTTTTGAGCCTCAAGACGAACGGAGCGCCATTAGAACGTTCTGAAAAACATTCTTTTTATTAACAAGAACGAGCTTAAGCCTAACGGCAGACGATACGGCTCCCGTAATTGGAACTTTCCGGTCAAAGAATAATTTACCAGCACTCTCGGCATCTTAGTTCAGCCCCCTATATTTATTCCTTTGTAGGGGCACTTAGCTTAAAAGCTTTAGCTGTTAAATTAATTTTTGGAACGTTTTTTAATATCCACGAGGGTAATTGGATGGCTTTTTCTCTGAAAAGAAGATTTAAAAAGGGAATAATATCTGTGATTGTGTGTCTTAATTCATATTCTTTTGGCTATTTTAATTGAATTGGATGTCAATGTGTATTTTCAAGCTGAATTTGGATTTCATGCATGATGTGTGTCTAAAGTGAATAACTTCTCTCCATTGCCTAAATATGTTATATTTTTATGAAACGCATTATGATGGTCTTTGCTATAATTTACTTCGATATTTATTTATCCTAAATGTAATATAATACTGTTAGAATTGCGGAATTTAGTGAGTTTTTAAAAGATATGCTAAAACTTTTAAATTATGGAAAGTTGGTAAATTTTGCGTTTCTCATTCATAGAAGGCAACACGATATAAGTGGTAATATAGTGCCTAGTCTTGACTAGTTTCAGTTGCATGATTTATTCTTTAATAGTTTTGCATTCAAGTTCATTTATTAATGGATTTCAAATCACTTAAATTCCAAAGATTGTTATTTCATCATATATCAGATGGCATATGTTGAAATAACAATGCTGTATGTAATTTTTTATAGATCTATGGAATAGCACGGAAGTGTTTGTTGTTAATTTCTTTCTGTTTAATTTATAGCTTTTTAGTTTACTGGTTACTGAAGAGTTAGTAAAGTTGCCGGGTGTAACTACCTAAAAGTAGCCGTTGCCTGGGAGGGTGCGTGAGCTTATAATGGTGGTGGAAGCTCCTTAGTTGCAATGTAAAAAAATCTGAATCTTTAAATGATAATATGTTAGACTGTTGCGGTGCAAAAATAGCAAACAGAATTCTGCCTATTTATAAATTTGGAGTACTCCATTGGAAAATGTCGTCTTTTTAATGTAATAAAATTTTATTTTTAAAGTTATTGAAACAATGTGTTTAATTCAGTTTTATTTGTTGAATTATCCATTCACTAGAAGATAATACATTGAAGTGTAAAATACAGCCCTTTTAACTACCAAAGGCCATACCATGCTGAACGCATAGGTTCTCGTCTGATCACCGAAGCCCTTTTAACCTGGGACAGCTATAAAATTACAAATATCACATTATAAAAACCTTTAATTTGAAACCCTAGCGTCGAATGAAGCCAAATTTTGGCAGCTTGTACTGAAATTCCATAGAAATCCCTTCTAAAAATTCAGCTATTGATAAGAATAGATTACTGCCCCATTTTGAAGTTACATTAGGATAAATTGGTGAGGGACGTCGTAATTTAAATGTTGTGAAAATACTAGGACAACACCTGATTCTTCTCGAGCGTTTTCCCAACTTTCAACACCACGCTTTGTGTAGGATGTTTGACTGACAGATGTAGGCTCGTGTGCACGCCTAACCTATCCTTTCTAGGGAAATTAGGTATAGACCCTATGATCACCCTCCGTCGTTAGTTTGTCATCAGGTCATCGCAACTTACACCAGCTTTCGAAATTGCGACAACCCGGAGGAAATATTTGAAAAACAAATCTAAGAAATAGAAAGCCCTTAGCACACCGACTAAATTTTCTTGTGAGAGAGCACGAGTTTCTGCTCCCCGAAACCGGCTTTCGACTGCTTTTGAAGGGCGTAAGAGTTTTAAAGCGTTTGATGCATAATAATAGAAAATTCTTCGATGCTTTGTATCCAATTCGGGACTATTCTTGGCCTAATTGATTCTTATATTAATCCTTTTGTTCATGCATGTTTTATTCTTATATTTTTACTATTGTATTTGTTATATATGTATCTTGTTCTTGCGTTTATAAACAAAGGGAAGCACATGTCACAAATATCTATCATTAATTATGTCAGCGTATGTTGCTTGTTTTTATATGCTCAGATTTTTTGTGGACTTTCGCTGCCTGGGAAGGACTTGCAACCCAGATAGCAATTTTAGTTTGAAGCAAACTTGCACTGCAGATCTGCAAGCTTGACACGACAAGAGTGCAAGTGTGAAACAAGTTTGCAGCAAGTTAACGCAAGCTTCGAAGTCACCATGGGACGAACTTGCAGCAAGCTTGCAAAGCAAATTATAGCAAAAACAGAGTACGAACACGACTTGGGAAGGGAACTCGCGATCTTCCGGCTCCGCAGCAGACGCGCTAACCATTCGGCCAGTTAAACTCGCAGAGAAGATAGATTTCGCTAATACATTGTTCGATTCGTATACGATTTATTTTAAAATATTTTCTTGATTTCATTAATTTTTTAAGTTGAGAATATGATTTGAAGTCAAAGAGAGAGAGAGAGCGATTTTCGTTCATAACTACGTTTTGCTAGTAGAATAAATTATGAAATTAGAGTTCAAAAGTAATTACTTTAAAATGGGACAAAATGTATTAGTTATTATTTTTCAACAAACATTGACTGTTTTTTCGGTTTAATATTGTTTATAAACGTTATAATTTCAACATTAAGAAAATGGCGATATAGTTTTCTTTGAAGTGCCAGTGTTATATTTAGTAAAAAGATGGAAAATGTTTCAAAAATCTTTTTTATAAAAAAGTTAGTGTTTTTTACAGATTATCATTGATTTATTGAATTAATAAAAAGAAGGACAGTCTAGGAGATGCTATTAAAAATCGGATGTATTTTTTTAAAACAGAGACAAAGATAATTATCTCTGTGGGCTATCTTTGCATCAAGCTTGTTTTGCAAACTTGCAGCAAATTTGCATTGTAAGGAGGTGGCGCTAGTTGTCACGGCGAACTTGCTACAAGTTCGCTTCAAGCTTGACGCTTCAAATTTGCGATGACAAGGTAATATCAAGTCAAAATCAAACTTGCTGCAAACTTACGTGCTATCTGGAAACATGCCGCCTTTCCTTTAAAAGTTACTTAGGGCACATAAAACTCAAAATAAATAAATAAATTCTAGTAAAAAATGTTTTATTAGTAACGTAATTCGTCGTTAGACGTCCTAGATATTTGCAGGTGGTTGTGAAATCACGCATCCACCACCAATCTTTCTTTCATATATTGCCAAGGCGAAAATTACGAATTGATTACATCAGCTATTTTTTTGTATCCAAGCGCTACTACTCTTCTTAGGCATTAAATTGTTTTCCGGCATGTCTGATTCCCCCCCTTTTGAAGTGTGTCCCTTCCCCTTTTAGCTATGCCACTGTGTGTGATTGCGCAACATGTTGGAACGATATTCCTTAGCTTATTTTGAAACATTTTCTTGTAATTTGTGCGCTTGAAGATGCAAAGTAGTTTTGGTGATTAATCATTTATGTAATTTCGTGCGTGATTGTTGAAACTGAAAAATGAATAAGTTGATTTGCTTGCCCTGATCACATCTACTTTCAGAACCATTTAACTCGATGAATTTTAAATTTTATGGCACATAACGTCTGAGGAGAAATACTTAAAAACATTTTAATTAAAATTATTTTATCATATTTGTCACCTTAACTTGCTTAATTCTCTCTTAGTGTTTTCTTCTGATTTAACAAGAAAAAAAAAGAGCACAGTTCAATGGGAATTCCAGCCATGTAGAGTAGTTCTACTTTCTCACCAATTTCGCCGAAGAGAATAAGAACACGAATCCTCGATTATCACACGATCGTAAACCAGAGTAAGAACAATTCACGATTGCAGATTACCGTAAACCAGAGTAAGAACAATTCACGATTGCAAAGAAAGGGAATATTTCGTCACATAAGCACTTGGGAAACATCACGACAGCAGACCTTTTCAACAGTGAACGAAGAGTGCAATTTTCTTACCTTTTTTCCCCATTATTTTGTCAAACTAATCTTAGTTTTCTTCGTAGCGTATGAATATACGACATACGCTACGAACACCTTGACCGTTGGGTTTATTTAACCTTCTAATTACAGGATATTACAAAAGGTCATTTACGAACTTTGCGTGTATGCTAGGCACACAGAAAAGAAACAAGATGTTTTTAAAATAGGATATGTGGTCGTTAAAGCTATGGATGATCGCTACAGCGGACTTTTAGCGAGTGAATTAAGTAAAAAAAGATAAACCATCTAAAGTGTACAACACAGGTTTAATAAAATACAAAACTGCAACATTCCACCATAGTTGCAAGAATAACAGCATGCGAAGAGTGTATAACTTCGAACAGCAAGTCTTATGAACACTTATATAGAATTTCTAATGTTTGTTGTTGACATTGCGTACTACTGTGTTGTTCTGTTATCATGAATTTGTATTCCATCAAACCTGCGTTGTACACTTGATTTAGTGCATCCTTTTCTTTTACTGATTTTACTGCCAAATAACCCCGTTAGCGTTGCATGAATTCGTATTCCATAACATCTGCGTTGTACACTTGATCTAGTGTATCCTTTACTTTTACTGATTTTACTGACAAATAACCCCTTTTTCTGTATGCCTGAAACTCTTTAAAGTTTGTAAATAACCTTTTAGGACACTCTGTAGACAATACATCCTATTTGGTCTTCTGTTGTAATCCTAATCTGAAAGTGAAGATAAGATGGCCGGAAAGTCCCGAATATCGATCCGAATTGAGTAAGTGTCTCGAATTTGAATTAAACATCTCGGGTTGTCCTGGATTTCGCGTATAAGTAAATAGCTCATATTAAAATATAAAAGATTTAATAATTAGAGAAAATATTTAGATTTATTAATTTAAAAAGAGATGTAATAATTAGATTTAATTTTAAATAAACGAAAAGTAAAAGTTAATTCTTTTTTTCCGACTTTTGTATACATACAAATTTACATCTACAATTGTGGTGCTATTTTTATACAATATAAGACTTAGCGTGCATTATCCAAGTGAAACATAACAAGAAAATTGTTTTTCGTTTCGTTAAATCATTTGCATTTAATCACATAATTTCGAACAATAGGAAAATGCAGAAACAGGAATACTTTTCATGGCAGGTATTAAGTGACATCTCCACATTGGAGTATACAAGAAAATGGATAAAGGAATACTCTCAAATGTTTCGTCTTTTAATAGCAAATTCTCAAAGGAATTTAAAAATTAATTCATTTAAACACGCTTAAAATAAAAAAAGAAGTCATTTAACTTTTATTACCAAGCGAGAAATGCTTTTAATTTACGTTACCTCGTTAAATTCGAAATTTTTGCCATTTCTGTATCTACGGAAATTTAATTGAATTCTCAAAAGTTCTCAGTTTTAACGTAGAACTACGTTCATCCCATTGGGGTCTGTAGAAGGAAATTGATTCACACGTCAAAATGCCACAAAACTTGGTATAGGTGATCCTCTATTTCTCGGTAATTACATATGTTAAAAACATAACTAATGTCTGATTTTAGAGATAAAGGGTAACAACAGAAGTCACATAAAAAAAAAAAAACTTACGAGAAACTTCGAGAAACAAAAGAGTTACGCGAGTAAAGTAGTCCTACGCTTTTAACATAAGCAGCTGTTTGAAAAGACAGCCTCCAGTCATTTTTTAAAGCCAGTTGTTATGATTATGTATGCATAAGTAATGCGTGCACTACATTTGGTTTACAATTATGGCTGAGGACAAAAATAAATGAATTCACAAAATAAAATGAACTTTGAAAACCTTATGTAAACAAAGCACAGAAATTGTATCAAATCCTTGCTTGCTCTAGCCGATTTCCGTTCCGAGTTTTTCATACAGTTTGACGGGCTACGTTATTACAGCGTCACATAGGATTCCGTTTCAAAAGTAATTGGACTTGTTCTGAATGATTTGAATATAGATAGCGATTAAAATAAAGCCCATGATTTCAAGCAGTCAAGTTATATAGGATTAAAATGAATTTTTTATTTGATGAATAATTTTTTTTCGAGAAATTGATTCACAAAAAGGGCTTTATAAAAAATAAAAGTCCTCTTTATTTTAACAGTTATCAGTGAATGTAGAAAATCTGAAAGAATCAGTAGTAATAATCAGCTTTTGACATTAAAAGTTCTGCTCAAGAACGTGTACAGCTGATGCTTATAAGAAACCAGAAAATAAATGATGATAATGATAAAAACTTAAAAATAAGAAATTAAATCCGTTGAAATTACGACTACACGGATACTTCATACTCATAAAACCAAGAAAAATACGAAAAAATCACCGCCTACAACATTTCCATTAATAAATTACTTTCGATTTACTTGGTTAATTATTAATATTACGGTTACTGATTCCAGGTTATAAATATTGTTACGGAACTCGTCCGGTGGGAGTACGTGAATGTAGTCCAACAAGCAGAATAATAAAAAAATGACGCAATATTCCAACAAAACACGTGGCACAAATAACAGAACTAAACAACATTTGTATAAATTAACAACACAAGCTGACAGCAGATCACTAATAAATATTAGTAACAGCACTTTAAATAGCGCTCAGAGTCTATCACCTCACCTGTTTACAAAACTCCAAGGACATTCACTCGTTTTAGCACCTCCAGGTATTTATAGCTTCACATAGCCCGTGACATCATATGAAATTCTCTTGAAAGATCTCTATATCTCCGTTCCTAATAGAGATAGGGGCCTAATTCAAATATTTCTAGAACATTCATTTTGTCGCCAAGGTCCGGGGAATTAGCTACCATTCCATTTCGAATATCTGTAAATACCTCTTTCCTATCATAAGACTAAAATGACAGGAAACCAACATTACAGATTTGTAACAATATACAAAGTTCAACAATGGTTTAAAAAATTACAAAAATTCCTCCTTTATCTTTAACAACGAGAATTGAAATAAACGCTTGAAACATCTTTTCTCTGTCACTCAAAAGAAAATGTGATTTTTTTTGTTTGATTAATTTTGAATTTTCATTACACTAGTTAAACATATTTTCTGAAGTTTTTCTCGTTAATTATTTCTTTTATCTCTTTAAAAATGAAATGGAATTCAAGCGTACATAAATAAACAGATTTTTATAATAACATTCATTATGAAATAAACATGAAATAATTAGAAAAATGAGCTTCAGAAAGAAGTTCTTTAATGTGACAAGTCATTGTGGTTAAAAAGATCTGTTGCAATATTAAATGGGCAAAGGTAGAAAAAAAATCATTTATCGTACAAATGTATCATTTTTTGTTAAGTTGTTTATCCTTTTGAAGTGAAATTAGATTTAAGAGTCATTGAAATCAATTATACATAACCATCTTTAAAAAAAACGAAAATGCACGTTGAAAGGAAAGAAAAATTCGTATTTTAATAATGAAAAATACTGAACAAATTTTGTTCTTTTTTTGTTTGGTTAATTATGCTCTTTGATAAATCGTTTGAGATAATGCCAGTAGTTTTTGTTCCCTTTGTTTTTTTAAAACCAACAGTTAAGGAGAATTTTATTTTTAATTATTACTTTTAGCCTGAAAGAACTAAACTGAATGTTTTGTTTTTGAAAATGAATTCCTTTGTTTTTACTGTGGGTCCTATTTGAAATAGTAGATAGAACTATTTCATTGTAAAATTTGGCATCGTAAAAAATTGTTTTGTATTTGATTTATAGTTTTCTTTTGTTTTTTATAATGCATATTACATTATATAATGATTTATAATAATTCATTCATAATAATGATTTAAATTGCTGCCCACTCATTATTTTTTACTAAATTTCATCTTATTTGCAAAAAAATTAATATTTGGCTTTCGAATAATATGAAATTAGTCGCATTGTAGCACACTTTCATCACAGATGCAGATCAATTGGTGGTGGTGGGGAGAGGGGTTATAGAGAATAATAAGAATAATACATTTATCTTTCTTGGCCTCTGTTGAGCTCTAGATTCCAACTGTTTTGAACCCGCATATTATAACCAATCTTTTGATAAAAAAGATTCAGAGAAGCAATTATAAAAATTCAGAGACCAGTAGCCATTTTTGTAGAATGCTATATGCATACATTCACGTATCCGTTCACATATGTATGTGTAAAGGTTCACCCTGTTAATTTTCCTCCTTACAACTTTTCCGTATCTATTATCGTCAGTTTATTTCTCCTACATCGGCTCTCATAGATGGCAGTCAAATACAGTTCGATGCATTACACAACACTTATCAGCACATTTTTTTGTGTTTATTCTATGAAGTGTTAGCTATCCGAACATGATTTTTTTGTGAACGCATTCATTGTCCAGTGCGTCCGCACCGTTCGTTAACCGATTACACACCGAAAGTCACTGCATATAATTTATGCTTTTCATGATTTCATTTTTCGTGTACTTTATGACCAAAGAATATTCCATGTGCATTTTTCTTTGTAAACTCGAACTCTTTTCGGAATATTTTGGCCTTTATTTACTTTCTAAAAAGGAACGATCTTTATTTCTTATAATGTTATATAAATATGTTTATGAGAAATGATGGTAGGAATAATTATTTAATAATTATTTGTTCCTCGTTACGAATGAATGTAGGACTTTGAAATTGGATAGTTTCTTCTTATACATTTTCTTTCTTTTATGACTTTCGTATATTTCATTGTTATATTTTTTGTGTCATAATATAACAATATTTTTATATACACTGTGAAGTGTTTTTTTTAGAAAAAATAAAAATGTTTTATAGCACAAGGTTGCAATTATTTTTTAAAGTGCAAAAAATTATAGTTCAATTGGTATATTATTAATTTACAATTTAAAATAATAGAATATATATATTTTAAATCAGGTAAATGAAAAGATAGAGCAACGTTTTATCTTAACATGTGGAAAGAAAACCTTTTTTTGTGATTGGCGGTAAAAGAAAGTCGTTTGCTAAAACTTTAGTGTGCTATTTTTTGCAATCAAATAATGCAAATTTATCACATAAAAGAAACTTAATGTTTAGATCGCATTTTAGATTTATTTCGAGAGCAAATGAAAGGAAAAAGTGCGAATTCAGTATAGTAGATTCTTTTCTTCATCCTCAAATTCGTGAAAATGGCGTGATTTATTCTTTTCGTAGACATCTGGGGAAAAATAAAAAGACATAAAATTCAAATAGCTGAAGTTTTAAGAAATAGAAAGCTAGCTTCCAGTTCTGAAGGATAAATTCGTTTTCTTTTAAAAAGCGCTGAAAAGTTTCAAGGTTTCAATTTTTTCTTTATCATCTGGGTTATGGGTTAATAGCATAAGTCGAATTTGCCGCTTTGAAAAGATCGATACGCATTTTTTTATATTTCCATGAGATTCGTCAGAAAAATAACTTAGGAGACGAAAAGAGCATCATTAAATATAATTTTTTTACGCTATGACCTAAGCGAAACTATAACCCACGAAAGCTTTTTAAATGACCTGCCAGTTGATTTTTACAAACGCATTTTTCATATCATAAAAGAGAGAACAGACAATCGAAAATATTAAAAAAATGAAAGTATAAGTATCTAATGTCGAATTTATAAAATATATTCTTCACCAAACAATTTTATATCAATGATGAAACTTGCTGATACTCTTTAAACGATATTTGGGTCCACATATTTGTGTGAAAAATTGTTTTCCTCAATGAATTCGGTAAAATCTACCAACAGAAATAAACTTCGAAATTGACTGCGAAATTTGTTAAACTAATGAAAACGGAATATGAAAATAATATTAAGAGCAGTCTGAAAATAATCAAATTTTAAAAATGGAAAATTAGCAGATTTTTGTTGGTTCCGAATTACCCCCTTTCCAAGTAATGCCACTGACTTAGAGACCCAGGGGCAAATATTGAACAAAATTTGGCCGCTTCTTAAAAAGGTTCGCCATAACTGCTCTATGTCATGGATGTTTACTTTATGCTTTTGTTTTAAGAATATTTTATGTAATTGTTTCCATGGAAGGAAGCAAACGAATAAAAAAAAATTATTTCCGATTCCAAATTTCTTCAAAAATTATATTTTGGACTTAAAAGCAGTTTTTGATAGTTGATGCGAGGGTTATTCATCATTGAAACTAACAATCGAATGAAACTAGTGGTACGCTTAGTCTGAGAGCCGTAAAAATCTCATACAAAAGTTTCAAAATTAGTTACAAATGTTACCTGAAGGTGGCGCTGTACGTTGCAATTGCAGTTCTGAGTCCGAGAATAAAGCTATAAACTGTCCTTTGCAATCAAGAAAAATGCACATTTTGAATCGATTTTAATGTGATTGCAACTGCGATTACAACGTACAACGCTACCTGTCGACAAAATGTGTAACCAATTTTGACACTTTTGTATGAGATTGTTACGTCTCTCAGAATAAGCGTATCACTGGTTTTATTCTTCTATCGATCTCCGTTGCTGAGTTATTTAAATGATTAATTTTAAAATGAAGGAGTCCTTTGTTGAACACTCTGTATTATCTAGAGACTTTTCACCGTAATTTCGTTATATGAGAAAATGCAATTTAAATACTGGTTTAATTCAACAAATTTGATCGAAACTAAGATTCTCCCTTGTAATTTCACTTAATAGAGCGGTTATTTCACAACTTCAGAAAACTATTGTGAAGTGAAAATCCGACATATTTTCAAATAACTCGGATTATTATTGTGATGACCATGCATATATTGATAATCCGAAAGGTGATGAGCATCTTGAAATGAAGTAGGGAATAGTTCATCCAATAAATACTTTATTCGAATTTCTATTTAACAATTTGACTTAAAGATGGTGATGCAAATTATATCCAATAGGTGACGCAATCATAATTTAATTAACATCCTCAGCTAGGCTTGAAGAGTTTACGCGCAAAAGCTGCGCGTCTTACTAAGTGAGTTACCTGGTTACAAAGAGAGCGTTAAAAATACGCAGAGAGCTTAAATAATTGCAGAAAGGGAAATACCCGAATAATCTTGTGACCCTGGAAGTTAAAGTAGAAGTGTGGTTTTCTAAGATTGAAGTAGAAGTAATTCGTTTATAATTAAAATTAGACGGCCTTAAAAAGATTTAATTTAAAGAAGTTTTAATTCATTACATGCATGCACATATAGTTTCATTAGCGAGACAAAATGTATAGTTTTTTCCAAAATTTGTTAAATAATATAATTAATGCTTTAGGTTTCTCAACGTTTAAAAAAAGTTTTGGAAATTACTGGGTTTATTCTTTCTTTGGTAGTAATTGGAAGTTTAGCAATTGTGATTAGCCAGGAAGCCATTGTGATGTACGCAATGACTTTTCTCTTAATCAGTCTGGCATTTATTATAATGGCATTTATTATTTATTATTTATTAACCTGAAGAAGGGGTTAATAAATAATAAACAGGTGTTAGGGGTTAATAAATAATGAACAGGTGTTTAGGGCGATGAAGAGTTCCAGAACATAGATACACAGATAACGTGATAATTATCTACATACACAGATAACGTGATAATTATCTACATACACTGATAACGTGATAATTATCTACATACACAGTATAAATTAATGTGCTGTCATTTTAAATTATTAAATTTTCATTTTAAAGTCCGTGGAACGCTATGGATGACAAAATTAAATTAGCCCTAATTTCACGTGTATCATTCTTTTAGAGTTTGATGTCAGAAGTGAATAAAAATGTGTGACGTTTTATCATATAACTTCTACACAAATGTGATAAATTTGTAGAAATGTAACATTTTATTGTATTGTTAGAGAAGTGATGTAAAAAAATTGCCGATATCCTATCCAACACCGATTTGTACTTTGTAATAATAAAATCTCATTCATACCATTTTCGGTACATGTTTGAAAAGATAATTTATTAAGGATTCTATATTTTTATGTGTTTCAATGCAAATATTTGTTCTAAAATTTCCATATTTTTTGGGTTTCTCCTATTTCAATTACTTAATTGTGAAATGTTTAAAAACAGTTATTTTTTTGCTGACAAATAAAAGTTGAAAAATTCCTAGCATCCTTAAAGGATCTCCTCCTCTAAAAGTTTCTTCTTTCTGATATTTGTCTTTACATTTTCATAACAGTGGGGTTAACCTCGTTTATATTTTAAGACTATAATATTTATAGCCAGGCATACTATCTGTAAATTGCGACATGGAAGCTCCAAAAATCGTTCAAAACACTTTACAGAGCAAAACATTGGACCTACAGCGACAAAATTTGGCACTTTGTTACATTTTGGGTAGTAGGTGCTCACTAAAAAAGTTTTTCAAAATTTTAATTAGAATTTTAATGAAAAAATTATGAAAACTTTATAATCTCAGTAACTTCTGAGCACATTACTCCATAAAAACCATTTTTATACCACTTAACCTTCCGTCGTAATCTGTGAGATGAAACACCTATATTTTTTTGTGTCAATGTGCGAGTTTACCGAGAAAGGCGTGGGATCTTCCTGGATCCCTACCACTCACACTCGAGTATCGTGGTTTTTTCTCCAGTGTTCTTTTGAGGGGCACGTTAATCTAGTAGATAAGTTGCACCCGATTACGTCTGTATTTTTTTTTTCTAAATTTTTCGCAGTATTTCTTTCTATATACCTACAAAAGTTCGTATAACTGTGTCCCAGCCCTGGTTCAATGATATTGATCGTTATTTCCATTATATTGTTTCAAAAATGTCGAATTATTTTAGGCCCTTATCGACAACAATTGTCTTTACTAAGGAATCTTGAATGATAAGAAATATCAACTTCCTCCTGAATTCCTCTACATTTTGTTAGTTGAAGTTGCAAGCAAAAACAAAAAAGTTATTTAAAATCGTAAATGTGGTTTTGTATCACAGAATAATTCAGTTTTCTAAACTTTTCCTTAAGGGTTAACAAAAATTTAACTTTAAACTTCACAGATGATATGCACCCGAACCTGTTAAGATTTGTATTGCGACCGACCAAAGGTTAACATTTTTAAAAAATCAGCTTTTGGGTGACACCAATTTTTATTTTCGAAAATTTTTTCTGTAATTTCAATTAATTGTTCAGAATATTTTAAAATATATTTTACAACAATACTTTTCATTGTTTTGTTACTGCATTTATACACGCGCTCATTGCCATAATATTAACTACATTTTTTATATAATTAATAGTAAATTTTAAAAATAAAATGAAGACAGACTTATCAAACCTCAACTTCCACGGAAGGGCACCGCGAGTGCACGGACGAGTGGCCGCCCGATAAGTAAGTGGGAACTAACTTCCCCTGGGGTATAGCAATATTGGGGTCGAGTTACCCTCCACTAGTGATAGTACGTACCTCCTTCGAGATCAAAAATAATTGTTAATAATGTAAAGAAAATAATTGTTAATAATGTAAAGAAACTAATTGTTAATAATGTAAAAAAAATAATTCTTAATAATGTAAAGGAAATAATTGTAAATAATGTAAAGAAACTAATTGTTAATAATGTAAAGAATATAATTCTTAATGTAAAGGAAATAATTGTTAATAATGTAAATAAAAGTTTTCATTTGGCTAGTGATTAGGTAGGGCTCGAGTGGGTCAAAGATAATTTCGGTGACCCTGGAAATGAGCATGAATTTATATTCAAGCTCATTCTCAGAAGCTCATTCAGCTGAATCTGCTCATTCCATGTATGTTTTATCATTTCCAGGTCACCTGGGTCTCATTTCCAGGTAGATTTACACTACCATTACAGTACCCTTCGTCCCATCCCGTACTTCAAGATCCATAATTTGATGAAAAAAGAAGGCTACTTTTGGTACCAATAGAAATAAATGATAAAACATACATACAATGCTCAGAAAGTATTATATAGGCATTTCAAAATACTTTTAGAAAAAATATTGCAATAAAATAAAAAATTATTATAATGAAAATTTTTTCATTTGGCTAGAGATTATAATAAATTAATAAATAATTAAATTTATAAATCGATAATAAACTAAAATATTAATAAATATTAAATTTATAAATCGATAATAAAAATATTAAATTTATAAATCGATAATAAAAATATTAAATTTAAAAATCGTAAGTAACTAATAATCGATCGTAAAAATATTAAAATTATAAATCGAAAAGTAACTAAAATATAGATAAAAAGCTATAAATGATAAATATATCTAAAAGTATTTCTAGATGGCTATTTATATCATTTACACTATCGTTACTGTACTCTCCCTCCCACCCTTCCGGCAAGTCTTACTCACCATTCTCCGGCAAGTCTTACTTATGTCGTACTTACCCTCCCACCCTTCCGGCAAGTATCAAAATTATATGAAAAAAAATGACACTCATGGTACTAATAGAAATAAATGATAAAACAACATTATTATACATACTATGCTCAGAAAGTATTATATTGCCATAATATAAAAAATAAAAATATTAAATAAAGATCAAGAGATCTGGAAAAATAGATCTAAAAGTATTTCTTAATGGCTATTTATATCATTTACACTACCGTTACAGTACCCCCTTTCCTGCCCTCCCGTACAAGTTTCAAAATTAATTGAAATAATGGCTACTCTTGGTACAAATAGAAATAAATGATAAAACAACATTATTATACATACGATGCTCAGAAAGTATTATATAGGCATTTAAAAATACTTCTAGAAAAAATATTGCCATAATATAAAAAATAAAAATATTAAATAAAGATCAAGAGATCTGGAAAAATAGATCTAAAAGTATTTCTTAATGGCTATTTATATCATTTACACTACCGTTACAGTACCCCCTTTCCTGCCCTCCCGTACAAGTTTCAAAATTAATTGAAATAATGGCTACTCTTGGTACAAATAGAAATAAATGATAAAATAATATTATTATACATGCAATGCTAAGAAAGAATTATATAAGCATTTAAAAATACTTCTAAATAACTAATATTCTCTGTTTATATATTTCCAAATATAGATTAAAAAATCTAAACGATAAATATATCTAAACTATTTCTTAATGGCTTTTCTTTCGGCGAACAAGGCGAAAGATGTTTGAAGAGTGTTCCAGAGAGCTATCTTATGACTTAACATGAACTCAAAATTGTTGTACTTTTATACAAGGCACAGTGAGACGCTTTCCGAAAAATTGTTACAATGAAGTACAAAAGGGAAACAAAGTTATAAGTTTCAATAATAAAACATGAATTAGACAACAATGTTTAAATTTTCAATAATGAAACATGAATGAAACAATAATGTTACAAGTTTAATTAATCAAACTTGATGAAGGAAACAGTGTTACAAAACAATGTTAAACACAAAGTCTACGAGAGCATAGGTAATACGATGCTGCATCGATGCACCTGCGCTGTTATGACGTACTTCCGTTCGTCTCAATCACTTATTATCTGCTAATCTTCATCCCGAAGCAAGCGTTAAGAAGCTTCGCTTCAAACACAGGTTTCCACACGAAATGTTATGAACCGCAGATAACAATGTCAACTGTCGATCACTACTTACTATAGTGAATCTTTATTATCGGTAATGATTCAAAACCAGCGTGAGTGGTCCCCCTTAAACTTTCTAACAAAGGTTCTCTACCCGACAACCCTCCCTGTCTAAAAATTGCGGAGTGCCACGAGTGTTATTGATATTGTCTTCGCAGAACGCTGCAATATGAAAGGATCAAGAATGCAAGCGAGATAAAATTCGCCAAGTCAAGTAAAATTGCGCCAAGTTTACGAAAGTCGTTCGCCGATACACAATATGGGGCGTATTTTTGCGTCATAGTAAAATAAAGAAAACGGAATTTGCAATTTGAACGCCTCTTTTTCAACTGATTGAAACCAAAATTGGACACTGATCTACAATTAAGGTTAAAATACCATTCATCAAATTTCATTTATCTAAGTCTTTATGAGTTATCGTGTACACAAATGTCGTGTTACATTGACAAAATTCTTTTTGTATTTACTCGCTAAGATTCAAATTTCAACAATTTCTACTTTTTATATTTAAAAATCCACATTTATTTTAATCCTAATTATAATAATTTTCTGTGTCTAATTTAAAATATTTAATCCACATTTATTTTAATCCTAAATGTTTTCTGTGTTTAATTTAAAAATTCCAATCCCTGTGTGCTATATTCGAAACATTGTCTGATATTTTTTCAGCACGCAAGCTCACTGTAAAGGCAAATTCTCAGCTGCGCCCCCCGCCCTTTTTTCTTCTTGCAATTGATTCGAACCTACTTATAAGTTCCGCAATGGATGCCTGTGTCAGCTGCTTTTCCTGAGCGGAAATGTGTGCATTCTTTACTAACCCCTGAATAGAAAAAATATTGGCCATATAACAGTCTCCACGCCCATATTTCCGCTCCATGTGGACAGTTTGTCGCAATAATTCCTTAAAGTTAAGCCCTTTTCCCAATTAAAATAAAATTCAATGATTGGCTGCAGATACTCGGAGCTCGCTGTGATTGGTCATTTGCACAGGTATCAAATGCGTAATTTAACCACTTGTGGAGTGGTTTTTTATTTCGACTTCTCTTGGCGAGTAAAATTTAATCTACTCTAGCTCTCATCATTATTCGAAATTGGCATTGTTCGCGAGGACTTGGCGACTCCCCGGGCAATTCAAAATGGTATTGTTTGGGGGTGGAAAGCAAGACTCTTTTTGGGTGGAGACAAAAATATTTTACAGTTCTCTTGGAGGCCGAAAAAAAGCATTATTATTTTTATCTGGACTCTGAATTTAGAGCGTTGAAGCTGAATAATATGGGACAGTGAAAAAGATACTGCTGTTTTCTGATAAATGAAATATGCTTCAAAGTGCGCTGTGCAGGCCAGTCACGATCTCGAGCAATGGACGCCGTCAACATGAGGCATCTTAAGCCTAGATCCTGGCAATTGTCCGTAGAGACATCGAGACGTGGAAGCCAGAAAGACACACAGTAAAGACAAGAAGTCCGCGGAGATGGCTACAACTGTCCAGAGTCGACCAAGAAAGCAATTTGGGTCAGATATTGGAAAGTATGACCAGTGTCGGGCTACCACGCCGAAACCCCGCAAAATTGCTGACAAGAGCACTACAGCCTTGGTGTGACCCCTGCTATGCCCGCACAGCACTGGAAAGATCCCTCTGATGTCCGAACAATATCGAAATGTCCCCAGCAAACCCCAATGCTGAAGATAGTCTGAACTGTGCAAACACCCTCTGAAAACCACCTTACCTGAATGCTCTCGAGCAAACGAAACCCGGTGTAAATGTATACTGACAAAAGTCAAGCCATTAAAGATTTAATAATAAAAAAATGATCCTGAACAGTAAATTTTAAATTTGGTTGATCATGAATATGTGATCACAGCTGAGATTTGTCTTGGCAGATAAATTAATGTTGCACACAAATGAATAATAAGTGTTTGAAACTGTGTTATTTATTCTCATGAATTTGTCTACATGGTTAGAAAATATTATGTACTATTAGCGAAATATCAATTTCAGTTTTATTGCAGATGTTTGTGACAACTTTTTCAAAACACATTTGATTTATAATTATAATTGATTTGTATCAAATTTGATTATTTTTTATGATTTATATCAAATTTATTATTTTATTTAATTTACATCAAATTTATTATTTTATTTGATTATTTATTTATTTATTATTATATTATATTATTTATTTATTATTATATTATATTATTTATTTATTATTATATTATATTATTTATTTATTTATTATTATATTATATTATTTATTTATTTTATTATTTTATTTGATTTATATCAAATTTGATTTATAATTAAATATGTAAGCAAAACATTTTGAGAAGTTATAGTTAATTATAATTATGCCACAGTAAAATTGAAAAAAAAGGAAATTATGTAGCTTTGACCTGAATGCAGATATGTTAATTTGAGTACATAATTTATATCTATGGAAGGGCCCTATCCGAGTATTGCGTGTGATGATTTGCGTTTTGAAATGTCATAACCATACGCATATGTCATTTAGCCAAGAAATAAATAAGATTTTAAAATAAATTGTTATGTTTATGTAAAAGGTCTCTGTCATCATTTATCTCTTATACACTGACTGATAGAGAGTTACCTCGATATGGTGTATTTAAATTTGTATTTTAAAACCTGGATGTTATGATTTTAAAGATCAAACTTACACAACGCAAAACTTATTTTAAATTCCTAGTAGGCATGATATAATATATTGTGTGTTAAATCTAAAATTGAGTAACAGATCAAATCACTACCACACAAGTGTGCTAGATACAGTGATACAGACCGATACAGTGACCCCTTCGACGGATTTGGTGCAAAGTTTGATACGGACCTACATTCTTGATGATAAAACTGTGTACCAAATTTTATCTATCTAGCTATTTAAGTTTTTGAGTTGTCGTGTTCACATGAACACGGACAGACAGACTTCTCATGGAAGGATTTTGTACAGATTTGATGGAAATCTACAAATAATGTGTAAAGATCACATACCAAATTTCATCCCTCTAGCTCAGAAAGGAGGTCTAAAATGTGGACATTTATCAAAATCTCGAGTTCGAATTTTTTTAATGATTACAATACTTTCTCTTTGTGTACTTCGTATACGAGAAAGTAAAAATAAAATTAACACAAATTTAGAATTATTATGTCTATTCCTACTAATAATAAAGGAAAATGTGTGCCTGAGTCAGTGTTTTGGACTGTGTTTGACTCGACAGGATAGACATCTAGACCTAGAGCTACGAAATTTGGCACAAAAATTATTTTTGAGAGTGAAAATGTGCACCTTGGAGCCTTTTTTTTTCCCTTTAATTTTCACAAGAATTGTAACTAAAAAGGAAGCAAAATGTTAGCATTTTTTCGCGATAACTTCCGAAAATATTAATGCACAAAAATTATTTTTAAACCATCTTGAAAATGCAAAAATTATCTTTTAATGATATCAATTTAATTTTTGTGCAATTTTCCTCTAATTTTAATAAATTTTTAATAATATCCTTAGACAAAATTCATAACAATACTTTGCATCGTTGCAAAAAAAATCAAACCGTTTTCAATGTTTAAACTTATATTTAATGACGTGTTTCTCTTTCATTGTTGAAAGCTAAGGTATTTTCCTGATGGATTTTAATTTCATTTACTTCATCAATTTTTCTGTGAAATCTCTAATCAAACTCCCCTAAGAAAGTAACTTTATTAGGAAATCTATTCAGTAAGCTGACAGATTAAGTATGCTATGTTTTAATTATTTTAATCGGATATTTTAATACAGTAAACATGCTGCTGGGCATAAAATGTGCCACGTCATTTAAATGCTGAAATCAAATGCATATTTTGAATGAGAGATAAGATATCGAAGTTGGCGCCGACAACGTGAAATTAGATGTTAGGGTAACGCGGACAGTTACTTGACTTTATTAAGGGGGTAGCATACTACTCATTTTTGGTCGATCTTTTTCGGACGGTTACGTCTCTCGATCATAGGAACTGGTGTTTTTTATTTTTTGCGGGGCTGTCTATAAATTATGTCACACTTTTTTTCATTATTTTTGACCCCCCATTTGTCACAAAGTGACAAATGGGGGGTCAAAACGTACACTTTACCATACCCCTCCCCCCCCCTTGTCACATGTCACGCTATATTACATAAACATATACTTGCAGTTCAGAAACAAAGCACTGCTTTATAGATCATATATCAAATTTTATTTTTAAACTTGAACTATGTGCTTTAATGTCATTTGTGAGCATAACAATAGTAATGATTATATGTGTACTTATTTTGTATGAAATAAGATAAAGGTTTACAACAAAAAACCTAATTAATATACAATAGTAATAAAATATTAATATAAAAAAGCAATTGAAAGCAGTAGTATTTTGGAATTTGATATATTTTGCTTTAAATTTTACCTTTACTTTATGAACACAAAATACTCTTAAACAGATTGAATTTAAAAAAAAAACGCCTCAATAAGATCAACTTGTTTTTGCCACTACCAGTTCTACCACTCACCCAGGTGGGGCGAAGTATCTTCTGTTTGACATTTCAAGGGTGTGACAGGGGAAGGTTTTCTTCTAATGGTGAAGAATTTTTGCTACTACCATATTCTCAGAACCTACCCTGAATGAATTTTTCGAAAAGAAAGGAATATAAGAGAGAAAAAAATCACATGAAAGTTGTTTTAGCCCCAATTAAAAAAATAACCCCCAAATTCTGATAATTTCAAAATAACTTGAAAATTTAATCTGCTGATTTTAAATCTTTTTATTTCAATCAAAATGTGTGATGTCACACTTCTTGTTACCCCCTCCCTCCCCCTTGTCACAAACTGTCACAATTTCACGAACCCCCTCCAAGCGTGACATCATTAGTGGACGGCCCCTTAAGGATCTAAGAAACTGAATAATAATTATGAAAATTTCCTCGCCATATACTTACTTTGAATCGAACAATTCATTAAGACAATATTCTCATATTTACAGATCGTATAGGCGAACAGAACTAATGAGATTGCAGCTGCTTTATTCACAGGATTCTCATTCTCCAGCTTCAGCGTTTTCCTTCCAGGGATCCTCACCAGATGGCGGTGCAGTTGCCTTGCAGGCCGCATATTCCCATTCCTTATCCATTCCGTTTCTGTTAAATCAGTGACTTCTTTTCTTCTTTTTAACTCGCAATATGATTGGATTTGCCAGAGCATATTCGTTTGACTATTACAGCGGAGAATTGCCATCAAATTTTGAAAAAAAAATTGTATAAAAATGTTTTTAAATCGTATATTTATATTCGGGAAATATTTCCTTCGCATCTTGGAACTTATTAAAAACTGTGATGGCTGTCATTACTGTGCAACATTGTTTATATTTTTGCTTTAAAAGTACAGTAAATAAGTATTTTATTTAAATTCCAAAAATATTAGAAATTATGTGAATGTCCTCCCACCTTAGATTTTGTATACAAAATCTAACAATACTCATAAATTCAGAATCAAAACTCAATACAAAATCCTAATTTAAACAATACTGTTAAAACTAAAATTTAAAATCTTAATGTATCAATGCTGATGAAAACTCAAATGTTAAATCTTAATCATATCCAACTTAATGAAAAATAGGTAATATACTATATAAATTCTATTAATTTTATCCTAACTTTTCGCAAAACACATCTGCTGCTGAAATAAAATACTAATCTGCTGCTGAATTAATACACTAATACATATCATGGATAATTATCAGTAACAGAACTACAAAAATATTAACTAAAATCCTGCAAGAAAAAAAATTGGGGTTAGAAATGCACAATAAACTATGCACTAATAAGATCTGCCGCTGCAACAAGAAAAGAAACATGCTAAATAATTAAAAATGAAAATAATCTACTCTATTAAAATTCGAAGGTAAACAAACGTATGTATGTATGTATGTATGTCCGGCTATCTTCTCACGAACCGCCGAACGGAGAAGCGCTTGGAAAGTAACAAAAGATGGGGAATAATCCAGGGAGGCCGTTTCGGCCATTTATATTCCGAAATTTTAATTAGTGAAAAAGATATTAATTAAAAACTAATTGACAACAATGCTTTTCATTGTTTCGGATACTTTATAACAATACTTTTCATTGTTACAGCGCAATTCATAATATTTTTTATTGTTGAAGTCGTTCACTTTAAAGTACATTGTTACAACAACAATAAAAACATGACGCTGACAGAAATAAAAAATGCATTGTTGGAAGTGTATAAATTCTTTTTTTTGGCCCGTGATATTTTGTCACGTGAACAGAATCATTATAACGAATTTACAGGCGTGTTTTGTTTCTGTAAAGTTATGTGCCAAAAGATATAGATTAGTTATGTTAGTGATTTTAATTATTATTCATTGATTTGATCAAGTTTAAATATTTCTGGTAGCTGCTATTTTAAACTGATATTTAGAAGTTACTATTTTTGGTTTGTTCAATTCTCGCTTTTTCCGATGCCTAAAAGAAAAAGAGGTGTTACATGGGATGATGCCCGTAGACAGCAGGCAATTAGAAACTTGAAAGGAGAGTTGCTGAAACTCACGAAGAAAGAAACGGCCTATTTTCAACTATGGCAAAAAGTGGCCAGGACAGAAGAACAAATTAATAGCCTATTGACAGTAATGGCACAACGTGGCCAGAAGAGAAGAGCGGAAGAAACCGAAGAACAAAGAAATAGTCGATTGGCAGTAATGGCACAACGTGGCCAGGAGAGAAGAGCCGAAGGAACAGACGAACAAAGAAATAGCCGATTGTCAGCCATGGTACAACATGCAAGAGAACGCCGTCTGAATGTTATTGAAGGACAAAATCAACATCAGATACAAACTTTTTATGCAGCTAGAACTGTTCTGAACTGAAGAACACAACTGTGGAGAAATGGACAATCTCTGTCTGAAATGCGGAGGGTTGTATTTCCGGGATGAAAAGAATACCAGAGGAATTTACACTCATTGTTGTCAAAATGGAAATATAATTGAGCAGGCTTCAGTTTATCCAGTGAGAATGAAAGGATTGATGGATGGCTCCGGTGAATTATCAGTGCATTTCAAAATAACATAAGGTCGTACCAGTGCTTCAATGGGTGCACAGATTGTACCGTCTACAGGGAGAGGAGCGTATTGCTTCAGAATTCATGGCCAGATTTATCACAGGACCTCTCATCTACACCCAGATGAAGCAGGAGGTGAAAACACTAATACAACACACTTCAACAATATTATAACACACATTAGGCATGTGTCACGTGACCTCAGGTATTATTCGATTTAGCCCGTGCAACGCCGGGCCATACAGAAGAGCCAAAGAAACAGAAGAACAAAGAAATAGAATACGTTTTGGGGGGAACGTAACGTTCACGTTAGCGACAATATATGTAAAAAAAATAAATCGGAGGCGGGCATATGAAAATTAGTAATAAAAAGACTAGATTTGAAGGAACATTTACATTTCTTGGAGAAAGTAAGTGACAATATTTGTTGAAAAAAAACGGAGCCGGGCATATGAAAAAATATGGATCCGAAGGCCTCACGTGATCTCACTTCTCTCCGCCCGGGAATATCCCATTATTCAAGATTGCCCGTGCAACGCCGGGTCATGCAGCTAGTTCTATATAAAAATCGAAAATCCAGATTAAATATGGTAATAAAATACATATAAACACTGTCACACACAACATTTGAAGTCACTGTACATACAAGTATTTAAATTTACTGAACACACAAATGTAGAATATTTAGTGTTCCTGAATTGATGAATATTTACAGTTCTTTTTCACAATTAGAGTTCATTGTCTCTTAGGGTGGCCTAAAAGTCTCAGACTTGATAAATAATTGTTGTTCGCTGATAAAATGATTTAAAACTTCACATTTGTAGTTGTCACCATAAAGGTTCACATTTCTGCAAAAGTTCACACGTATTAACTCTATCGATACGGGACTGTCCCATACGTCCCTTCGAGCAAAAGAGGTCCCTTCAAGAGAAGAGAGAGTAAAGACAGGTTTCTATCAAATTTTGGACAAAATCTGTCTACGGGAAGTCTGTCTGTCTGTATGTCCGTGTTAATGTGAACGCGATAACTCACAAACTTAAATAGTTAGATGGATGAAATTTGGCACACAGCTTTATCATCAAGAATGTAGGTCCGTATAAATGTTTGGGCCCAAAGGGTTGACTGTCTGTCGGTCTGTATAATCGCATACTTTTGAACGCAATAACTTCTTTAAAAAATTACTTTGATAAATGAAATTTGATATGTGGCCTTCTTACCTGAATAGTAGATGAATAGTAGATTTGTGTCCAATTTTTGTGTCGATAGGTTAAAAAAAGGCGTTCAAATTGCAAATTTCGTTTTTTTTTCATCTTACACCCAGCCCTATTGGTAATCACGCTGGCTTCTAATTCCACTTCCGCGTTGGAAGACCTTCGGAAATCGTGGTATGACGTTTAGCTTATTTTTTTTCTCCAGTGTGTTAGGGGTTTCTGTTAGTTTCATTGCCTTTTAGCTTATTTTTTTCTCTACATGTGTTAGGAGTACACGTTAAAGTTTAGGGGAGGCCACTCCCGCTGGTTTTTCTTCTTTTTTTTCACTTTTAAAGTCCTCTGAAAAATTTACGTTTCCTTTTTGTTCTACAATTTTTATTTTTGCAAGTGAAGACCAAAAAATAAAGGTCGACGTCAAAAAATTGATATCAGTGGGGTGATACCATTGATATCGATGGTATACTGAGCTCCTCTGCACTGAGTAATTGAATGAGTTTGAAAAAAAGAAGAGCACTTATATATGATCAAAGAAATACAGATGGCGCTATGGTTCTAGTTTTTCTTTAGAAAATAAGGGATTGCTTATTTAGGTGGGAAGTTCGCGTTGGTTTGTGATAACGTGAGGACATTTGCGGCGCTATTCACCACCGCGTGTTGACACTGACACTCGTGTCAGCACACCGATTTCTTATTCTCCATGCCAAAACAGCGGATTGTCGGGCGCCTTTTTCCCCCGTTTTTCAATCCCAGAAAATCGGCGAGTTATCGGCGGATCGAGTTCAATATGCGTTTGTTTGCATGTGCCAGTAGAATGAAAAATCGTTCTGGCTCAAAGTTTTGGATTTTTGCTTCGCTTGTAAGAGTATTTTTTTTTTTTTTTGGAGAAAAATCAATCTGAGGAATATTTTGGTGTTTAGCCTAACTAATAAGTAAGTGAAGAATAATAACTTCTTGCCGCTAAATTTTGTTTCAAGATGTATTTCATGTTATTAATATCTATCCTGGATTGCTGTCATTTTTAGAATGCAAACTGCTTATTGTTCAGGTAAATTAAATACACATATTAACTAAAAAAATGTATAATGTCTTTACTGTACCTGGTGATGCATTCAGAAAATTGACTTTATATTTAATGAAGCCTTTTTCTGCAGTGTGTTTCCAAGTTTAAAATATTGATCCCTGTCTATTATATGTATTGTAATGCATGATGTTTTATTTCCTATAAGAGTTTTACTACAAGAATGCAAATCTTTGATTGTTCAAATAAATTTAAAATGCTCATATTTTTATATTTTAAAGCTGTGTTTAGTTACGTCTTAATTGATGAGAAGTAGTTTTATATTATGTTATCCAACTTTGCTATCAAAATTGCATTCTCTAACATTATTCCATCTTTGCCACTCTATATAACTAATAAATACCTCTTCCTTACTCATAAATTTACTGTGTTGTACTATTTAGTTGTTTTATGTGCCATGTCGATTTTTATTTTAAAAGAAGTAACTCTCTTATTGGTTAGATAAATTTAAAATATCCATGTTTTTTACATGATGGACAGTATCTTAAATTATGTCTTATACATAATGTAAAAGCCTTATATTTTGCAAACGATTGTTTTCTTGAAATTGCCAGGTGTATTCCTTCTTTGTAAATAATATAACACTTTTGATATGTATTGAGGCAGTATACTCGGAAAGACATCCAGAAAATTGTCTTTGTATTTAATAAAGCTTTGTTCTGTGGTGTATTTCCAAGTTAATATATTGATCCTCAGTTATTAAATGTACTGTAGAGTTATTCGTTATATAGTTCTTTATGGGATTTTGTTAGAATAGTAATTATTTTTAGTGGTTAAAATAAAGTGCATCATATTTTTATTTATGAATGTGTGAAGTTGGAAATTTCCTTAAAAATATTGTTTGAGTGCATATTAAACAGTATAAATTAATTCATTCATTGATATATAGTAGCATTTTACATAGAAACTAGAGTGCTTTATCAGTTTTTTTACAGTATTAAATAACTAAAATTTCTGTCAATCTATGCAGCTTATATCAATATTTTATACACTTTATTAATCAATGCTGTATTTTCGTTTTAACAGTCTGGGTATTCATAAACTATTTTTATGTATGTGAACCATTAAAGACTTGCAGAAAAATATTTTAATATGCTGTAGGACTCTTAAAATCTAATTGAAAATTATATTATGGAAACATTGTGTGCATGTGCAGTAGAATGAAAAATTGTTCTGGCTCAATGTTTTGGATTTTTGCATGGCTTGTAAAAGTAGTATTTTTGGAGAAAAACAATCTGGAAGAATATTTTGGTGTTTAGCAAGACAAATAGTGTAGTTTTTTGTATGTAAAGTGAAGAAAACTCCTTTTCACTACTATTTTTTGGCTCTTCCTTTTCAATAAGTATGCTTTTAAATATATTTCATACTTTTTATCCTGAAAGAGAAAATCTCGATTTCGAGAGGATTATCTAATATTTGTCGGTTTCAACAATACAAGCTAATTTTTATACTTTCAGTGTACAATTATCAGCAATGATCATGGCTGACACATAATTATTTCGTGAGTAATGAACTGATGTGTTAAAGAAAGATGGACAATTAATTTTAGGTTATTAACTGTATACTCCAATGAATGCAAGCTGTTTATTGTTCAGGTAGATTTAATTACACATATTTACCATAAATAAAATGAATCTTTTCACTGTGCCCGGTGACACATTCAGAAAATTGACTTTATTTTTAATGAAGCTTTTTTCTGCACTGTGTTTCCAAGTGTATACTATCAAACCTTGTTTATTAAATTTATCGTATATGATTTTTACTACTAAGAATATAAATCTCTTTGTTCTGATAAATTTAAATGCATAATTTTATTTATTTTGCAAGCTGGGTAATATAACACTTACTTCAGTGGAAAAAGAAAAATTAAATTTTCCATAAGGAAAATATTTATATTTGATTGTGTAATGAACAGTTTCATAAGTTAATGCATTTATTTCTATAAAATTGAATTTTACAAAGAAATTAGTTCATATTACTGTGTTTAAGCAATTAGTTTTTGCAGTATTTAAGACTTTAGATTTCTTTATCAAGTTATACAGCTTATATTGAAATTTTATCCCCTATGTCCATTAATGCTGCATTATTGTGTTTTGAGCTCTGAGTATTAATAAATTATTTTGATATATCTGAACTATTAAATAGTTATGAAAACATTTCAATATGCAGTAGCTCTCTTAAAATCCAATACTAAATTATATTGTTGAATAATTATAAAAATACACAGCAGTATATAAATATTTCAACTACACATTCTCGTATAATCCTATTTAGCCACTCTGTATCACTAATCTCGACCTCTTTATGTATTTAATTTGCAGTGTTGCACAGTTTTGTTTTATGTTCTATATTGATTTTTATTTTAAAAGAAGCAAATCTTTTATTGGTCAGATAAATTTAAAATATCCATATTTTTTACAATGATGGACTCTATGTTTAATTATGTATTATATTTTTCAAAATATTTTTTTTTATGAAAATACAAGGTGCATTCCTTCTTTGATAACACTTTTATGCTTCAAAACACTTCTTGCTTAGAACACTTTTGATCTGCATGGAGACAGTATTCATTAACCCTGGAAGACATCCAGAAAATTGTCTTTGTATTTAATAAAGCTTTGTTCTGTGGTGTTTTTCCAAGTTAATATTACTGATTTTCATTTATTAAATATACTATAGAGTAATGTATTATATAGTAGTTATTTTTAGTGGGAAAAAATGTGCTTCATATTTTTATTTATAAATGTATGAAGTTGGAAATTTCCTCAAGAACATGGTTTGAATGCATCCTTTGGTATATAATTGCATTTTACAGAGAAATTAAGTGTGCTTTAACATGATTTTTTATATTTTTTTTACAGTATTAAAGAATTTAAATTTCTGTAAATATATGCAGCTTATACTGATAATTTGTACACTTTATTCATCAATACTGTATTTTCGTTTTTACATTCTGGGTATTAAGAAGCTATTTGATGTATGTTAACCATTAAAGACTTGCAGAAAAATATTTTGATATGCTGTAGGACTCTTAAAACCTAATTCAAAATTATATTATTGAATCATTGTAAAAATTTACAGCAGTATAAAAAAGTTTCAGCCTATGCATTGATATACACTCTTCTATTATTAAGAACTACCTCTTTCTAACTTATTAAATTTGCTGAATTGTTTATTTTGTTTTATGAGCTATATGATTTTTATTTCAAAAGATGCAAATCTCTTATTGGTCAACTAAATTTAAAATATTCAGAATTCTTACATCTTGAAAACTGTATAAATTATTTCTTTTGTGTAATGGAAACTTTTTATGAATTTGCCAAAATACCATGCGAATGATAATAAGTTTTTAATACTTTTGATATGCATACGGCAGTATTTTATATACTTGGTTACGAATAAGGAAAATTGTCTTTGTAATATAGCTTTGTTTTTTTGCATGTTTCTAAATTTATATATTTACCATTATTTATTAAATATACTGCAGAGTTGTCTAATATTGTTCGTTACAAAATTTAGTTAAAATTTATAGCAGTTATTTCTGTGGAAAAAAATTGCTTAGCATTCTTGTTTCTAAATATGTGTTTATAAATTAATGTATTCTTCTGTATATAGTTGTGTTTTACAGAAATATTAGTTCAGCTTACTTTGCTATGACAAATCTTTACAGTATTAAAGATTTTAAATGTCTTTCAGTCTCTGTATTTTATGTTGATATTTCCTATAAGTCATTCATAAACACTGCATTCATGAGAACCATTTAACAGTTGCAGAAAAACATTTTGATATCTTAATATAAATAAAAGTCATTGTGGGTATGTGGGTGGGTATGTATGTGGCTATGTTCCACATCTCCTCCTAAACCAATGGACGGTTTTCAACCACATTTTGTACACTTATTATTTAAGAGAAGGGGAAGACACTTATGAACTTTTCCAAGTCCCAAAGTTAATTAAACAGTCAGTTAATTAGAAAATAACCGAAATCGTTTTTCCGCCGTAACTTCGGAGCAAACTGTCCGACAAAAAATATTTTTATACCATCTTAAAGTTCAAATTTTTACCTTTTCAATGATACTAATTTTATTTCTCTGACATTTTCCCTTCGATTGTTATTAATTTTTAAAAGTTCCAAAACTTTAAAATGCGTGCAGACGATTTTGAAATAACGAATATTTATAGCTACTCCGTTGCTAGGCAACGGTTAGACTTTGAACTAATTCACCTTTATTTCCAGCTTGGCGCTTGATACAGTTGCCAAATAGATTTGGCGATTGCTTAAATCGGAAGGTTACCGGAAAACGGTCTATGAATCCAAAATAAACAAACCAGGATCGTCCATTGACGTATATGATATGGTTGTCAGAGTTTTTATAATAGGAAGGTATATTTTGTCTTATGTATTCTTTTAAACAGTAGAAGCAGATGACATATAGCATGGTGGATGATATATTCCAAAGAGCAGATGATACCATTGAGTACAATGATGTAATTTACAGTAACAGAGAATTAAATTAGTCGTCCAATTATGTATTATCAACCGTCAGAACTTTTGACTTCCCCTTTCTATATATAACGAAACATTTACATTCGTAAATTTAAAAAAAGTAGCAATTCAAATTCTTCGCGCACGAAGTCGCGGGTAACAGCTAGTATGCAATAAGACTCTTAAAATGTTATTCAAAATTATAAATGAAATAAAAGTATATTGTTAATTGTGTTAATATACTTATTTGGCTGGTATAAGTTTTTTTTTTTGTCAACTTGTAAACATATCTGAACTATAAATATTGTTTTTGCATTTTGATTCAAATATTCAGACAAAAGTTGTCTCAAAATAATATAAAGTTTCATTGCTATTCTATGCAATAACACCATGACCATGATTTTTCAGGATGTAATATTTTAAAAACATATCCTGGTTAATAGTTATCAGAGTAGAGATGTGTTTCTGAGTTGTGTCAAAAAATATCAGAATAATAGCTGTCTTAGGTAGTACTTAATACTCTGTTCTGCATCCAGAAAACTGTCTTTGTGTTTACCAAAAGCTTTGTTTGGTGGTATGTTTGTAAGCTTATATAGTTATCTTTATTTATTAAATATACTGCAAAGTTATTCCTTTTGTTGTTTCCTTATAGAATTTATAGAGTATTTATTT
This sequence comes from Araneus ventricosus, assembly GCA_013235015.1. Classification (NCBI taxonomy): domain Eukaryota; kingdom Metazoa; phylum Arthropoda; class Arachnida; order Araneae; family Araneidae; genus Araneus; species Araneus ventricosus. The sequence goes on along the minus strand of BGPR01007433.1, from coordinate 29,200 downwards.
CACTGGAAAAAGTTGCCTAACATTTGTGTTTATAATAAGTGAAGTTGGAAATTTTTATAAAGAAATTTGAATGCATAATAAAGAGTTTTATAAATTTATATATAACTCTGTATATAGTTGAATGATACAGAGAAATCAATTCATATTAATTTGCTTTGACATTTATCTTTTACATCATTTAAAGATTTAAAATTTCTTTTGATCTATGCAGCTTATTTTATATATTTCATTCACCAGTGCTACATACATGTGAATCATCAATCAGTTATTGAAAATCCTTTTGATAGGCAATAGGACTCATAAATCTTATTCAGAATTATAAATTATTGTAAATTGTGCTAATGTACTTACTTAACTGGTAGAAGCTTTTTTTTTTTTTTGCCAACTTGTTTTGGTAAATTTGTCAAAATAACTGAATTATAAACATTATTTTTTGCATTTTGAATAAAATATTCAGATGAAAGTGGGCCCATAATAATATAAAGTTTTATATAATTCTATGCAATAAGACCATAATAAACCATTGTCCCTTTCGATGTAATATTCTTATCTGTGATGTTAAGTAACCATGAACTTTAATTGAAAATCAGAAAATAAATTCACATATTTGTATGAAAAAATTTAAAAGATGACTTCTTTTTCTTTATTTATACAAATATTATACAAAATTAAATGTTTTTACTTGAACGAAAATAAAAAGACTGTTATTGGAAAACTGGCAGGAAAAGAATCCTTGAAATAGTTTTAAATTATTGATATAATTTTTTTTGTTAAGTCAAAATAACTTATTAACATAAAAGTCATTTGATTTGTAGCAACATTTCATTCTGAGTTTCCTTCCCCTTATATTTTAAATGTAGGCCTCTAATGCTCTGCTTATTAAAGTACACAAAATAAAAAATATTCTAACAATTTGTTGGTAAAACCAAGAAAATTGCTATATTTTAACAATTGTTGTATGTTTGTTAATTTCTTTTTAAATTTTGTTTATTGAATTCATAAAGTAACGAGTTGTAATAATAAAATAAGTAGTAAAGAACATTAAATTACTCTTGTTAATGAATATAAACTTGAAGCATACTGTGTTTCATAGCAATTTATTTGCTATGAAACACAGCAGATATTATGCAGGTACTAATAGAATGTTAGTACCAACTTATCAAAAAATGAATACCTCATTTTATTCTCAAATAATGAAGATATTGAGAAAAGCAAATCTGCATTTTAATTGTGATAGAAATGTTTAAAACAATTGCTATCTATCTGATTATTTGGACAGTTTAAAATATCTGAAATCCATCAATTAAGCATACATTTCATGTAAAGATATTAATTCTAAAATACTTACAAATAATATCAATAATTTATTTCATTACACTTATTTGGATTTGTCAAGACTATTATGTTTATGTTCTGAACAGTTACTAGTCAGTAATTCATTCAGTTGAAAATCAAAATTTGCTAAATTCAATGTTTACAACAAGTAACAAGTTTTAAATATGAAAATGTAATAAAATACTTGTGTTAATTTTTTTAAAATAAAGAGAGAAGGAAGTTCTTACAAAAAATATCTCTAGCGCAATAGCATTTTATTAATAATAAATGGATTGAATGATTATTTGTTTTATTAGGTATTGGTGTTCATAAAAATTCTTCCATTTTTCAGAAACGTTTAGTCTGATTTTTGTTTACACATGAGCAGTTTACAGGTTCTTCTTTCCAATATTTTCAATCTATATATTTGTTAATGAAATAGTTTTGCAATTTGTTTAAGGAATATTGTTACATAGGCTTTAGTAAAAGCTGGATTTATTTGGAAACTATTTACTATACAAATATTCACTAATGTACATCTAAATACCAATATTTTTTTTATTGCAGCATACTATGAAAATTTAAAACCTACTTGCTTGATAATGTATCAAGACACAGAAATATACAAGTATTTATATGGGATTGTCACTATAAATCTCCATTTCGATACAATTATACTAACATCTGAAAATTGAATCTTATCCATATGTGCTGAAAACATATGGAGATAAGAATAACAATTGTATAAAAATTTTATTTCGAGAATCCTAAATTCAGGCAACAAAAATATTCAAAAGTTGCATAACAGTCAAAACAAACATTAGAAGGCGCTAAAATCAGCTGATAATCATGTGACATATTTGGACCAATGCAAATCTACTTTGAAAATGATGGGGGCAGGAATAACTGGTACCCTACGTCACAGAGTGGGGCGTGTCCTACGTAGGCTCCGATACCGAGAGATCGAGTAACTCTTGTTCGGGAATAAGAATTTCGCGAAATCCAGAATCAACGCTCGGTCACGGATTACTCGATTCCGATGCTAACACGCTGTTTGGTGAATAGCGCCGTTGATCTCTCTTCTAAGCGTGGGGTAAGTTTATTTTTATGACTGCTATTCACCCCGATGGCTAATAATATTTTTAAATCAATCTTATTAGCGTTTTTATGTTTGTGTTTGGTTTTCCTTTTTCTTTTAAAATAAAGCTTATTAGATGCACTGATCTCCTTTGTCTTTTGTTTTGAAACTTCGGGCTAAGAGAAACTATATTTGGCGTAATGCAAGCTAGCTTCTTACAGAAAAATTTCCCAAATACTTTGAATCCATTTCGAATATAGTCCTTAGCCCTTGATAAAAGGGGCTAGAATGGATTCCTTGTTTTTCAATTCGATTCCCTCAGGGTTTTTATCTTAGTTTTTTGCTTTCTTTGACTGATTTTGATTTCCATATATATGATCAAATATTCTTTATTAATGAACATAGTTTTATATAAAATCGGTTAGAAAAAGCCGACTTGGAAATTTTATTTTATAAATTTGACATTAGATATTTATACTTTATTTATTAATATTTTCGATTGTCTGTTCTCTCTTTTATGATATAAGAAATAAGTTTATAAAAATCAACGCGTGGGTCATTTCAAAAGACTTCTTGGATCAGTGTCTGACCCGCGGGTCATAGGTTCGCCACCACTGCCAAAGAGGAAAATTCAGGGTATTTAACAATTTAAATGAGAAAAGATAGGCAAGAAAGCGGTCGTGTTTGGTAGCAAAGAAAATTAGCTATCTCGTACGGATTAGGGCCTTAGTATTAACTTCAGGCAAAAACTCCCTCACACGTACGCCATTCTTGGATTAATCCAGTTTATATTCCAGTCAGACATCATATGTTCAAATCAGCGTTTTTACTTTCTCGTATACGAAGTATACAAAGAGAAAGTATTGTAATCGTCAAAAAATTCGAACTCGAGATTTTGACGAATCTCCTTTAGACCTCCCTGAGTACGAAAAACACAATTTTGGAATTATGTCTGTGAACACGATAACTCGAAAATGTTTAGAGCTACGGGGGTGAAATTTGATATGTGATCATTATATCATTATAGGATCATTTATATGTTTCTATCAAATTTTAGACAAAATCCGTCCACGGGAAGTCTGTCTGCGTTCATGTGAACATTATAACTCAAACACTTGAATAGCTATATGGTTAAAATTTGGTACACAGTTTTATTATCAGGAATGTAGATCCGTATCAAATTTTGGGCCAAATCCGTCAAAGGGTTGATTGTCTGTCGGTCTGTATAATCGCATAATTCTGAAAACAATATTTTCTAAAAGGAATGACGTAGCTAAATGAAATTTTGTATGTTGTCTTGAAACCCTAATTGTAGATTTGACTCCAGTTTCCGTTTAAATCGGTTAAAAAAAGGCGCTGAAATTACATATTTGGTTTCTTCCTCAGTCTACGACGCATAAAATGCTGCGAACGCTGGAACGAGCGTTTTCCCCACTTTAGGGAATACAGTACGTATATTTCCCTAACCTCAACCCGTGTTATTCGCATGCGAGAAAGTTTTGGGGAGGCCACTCCCGCTGGTTTAAAGAAGGAATACGGTACTGGAACACTCAGAGTTTCCCCACAATCAGTAGAAATTTGTGCAAAATGGTATGCCAGCTCATTCGCTGGGTTACCAGCATGTATTCGCACATAAGTGAGATTGACCAGACCATTTTCCCTAAGAATATTTTCCATTATATTTAAAACAAAACAGGATTTTTAAAAAATGAAGCCAAAACATCGATTGAAGACTAACTATCAGAAAAAATTCTTGATCCTGACCCGTTCTCCTGGGCCATTGCGACTAGTATACAGGATGGCATATATGATAACGGTCATTAAGACGCAGTATCAACTTTTCTATCGCAAAAATGACTTACTTCTGTATACCTGACCTATCCTGAAAGTTTGTAAACGCCCTTTTATCCATTTTCTATCGCAAAAATGACTTACTTCTGTATACCTGACCTACCCTTAAAGTTTGTAAACGACCTTGTACCCATTTTCTATCGCAAAAATGATTTGCTTCTGTATACCTGACCTACCTTAAAGTTTGTAAACGACCTTTTGGGACACCCTGTAGAATATTTTTTTATTAACTACAAATATGGCATAGTCACATAGTCAAAGTTTCCACGGAACAATAAGACACCGTACAACCGTACCGTCAAAGCTTCCACGGAACAATAAGACACCGTACAACCGTACCGTCAAAGCTTCCACGGAACAATAAGACACCTTACAACCGTACCGTCAAAGCTTCCACGGAACTTCATTTTGATGTTCCGCGCCACGTCATAAGTAACACTGCGTTGCTGTTTGTTTGATTTATTCTTTTCTTTTTTATCTCTCACCTTCTGAGGCCAATTGTGCCGAGATGTAGATAAATAATTATCGAGAAGTTTAAAACGCTGCATTAAAAGTCAGAAGAGGTTGTAAAACTTTCTTCTAAGTGCGTTCAGATTTATCTTTCAAAAAAAGGCGACTCCCGCTGAAGGTAACCATTATTTGCATTAAATATTTACCCTCTTTCTGTTGTGCTGGTGCTTAAGAAAATACCTTTAAAGAGTGTTATCGTTAATATTAACCGTTTTCTGATTTACAGAAATTCCTTTTTTTCATATTTACTCTCCATTATACTTATGTTTATTTGCCATGTTGCGTTGTTTG
>BGPR01007433.1:8357-24146 GCA_013235015.1 Araneus ventricosus | reverse complement strand
AACTCCTAATTATTACCGTTTCTCTACATACTTCTTCCACAATTAAAGAAGGCTTTCTTTATGGAATTCTTTTCATATTTACTCTCCATTATACTTACATTTATTTGCCATGTTGCGTTGTTTGTCTATGCGCCATCGTGCGTGTCGATGTCATTTACGTTAACTCCTAATTATTACCATTTCTCTACATACTTCTTCCACAATTAAAGAAAGCTTTCTTTATGGAATTCTTTCATTAATTTAAAATCTTTACTTTCGTAATTCTTGAGCAAAATTTTGTTCTTTTCATTTGTCTACTACTCTCTTTATGAGGAACTGTCCCTTATAGAAAAAATTAAATTCCTTTTGTCTCTCTTTCTTATGAAAATATAAAAGCTATGTTTAAATTCGATTACTCTGATGTGCATAGGCGTCCCGAAGTAACTTTACCGGCTAAGGCGACAAAAGTAACCAAAGTATTTTTTTTAAATTCTATAATGTCTGTATTCTAAACATCAAACAAAATTTTACTTCGAAATATGTATATATATGTTTTACCTGCAAATAAGACTTAATATTATCGTGGGAATTTTTAAACTTCTGGTATATTTAAGAATATATAGTGGTCTTATTGAATTTTAAATAATATATTCAACATTTTTTTAAAATCTATGTCTTTATTTCTCAAGTCTATCAAGACAAATTTTTCTTCACACTTTGGCGCCATGGGCATTGCCCGGGCCTCGGGCCGCCTCTGCTGATGTGGTGGTGCAAGGTTCTGCTTGAAACAGCAGAACATCCGTGACTCTGTTGCCCTCTGCTTGTGCTATGTTAGGATATTTACATTTTTCCATTATTTTTCAACGTTATTACTTATTGTCGTTTATTATTCTTGCCATTTGTTATTGTTTATTTCTTAAAAATACATTTTTTGCTTTTATTATTCCGTGTTACTTTTGCATATTTACTAGTCGCATGTGGCGAACGGCTTGTTCACACAGAATATTGGTTATTCTGTCTGTTAAACTAATACGGAAAGCATAACTACTAAAAAATTTCCATTTATTTTATATATCTATACAAAAGAGCTTATTTTCTGTGTATCTATGATCGTGTTTTCTTCCCTACGCGTGCCCAGACCTTTTGACTTACCGGAACCATTTTTCTTTTTTGTCTTTTGATGCTTTATTTTGTAACGTATATTTTTGGTAATATTTTGTTTATTCTAAAGATTTTTAAGTTTATATTTTAAATCAGATCAGTTTTAATTTATTAGTACTTGCATTTTTTTCTCTTTCTTTGTCATTTGATGTTTTTCTTTGCAACGTATATTTTTGGCAACTTTTTGTTCATTTTAAAGATTTTTAAGTTTATATTTTAAATAAGATCAGTTTTAATTTATTAGTATTTGCATTTTTTTATCTTTCTTGGTCATTTGATTTTTTTTGCAACATATATTTTTGGCAACTTTTTGTTCATTCTAAAGATTTTTTTCATGTTTGTAATCAGCAACGCCGGGTAAATTCACTGTATAGTATAATTGAACATTGTAAAGTTGTACTTATATTGTTTAAAACTTCTCGAATTTCTATTCAAACCATTCTGTTATGAGGTAATAAAAAGGCTAAATTTGAAAAGTTTTAATTCAATAAGAAGTATTTAAAAGGAGATTTCCGTTTTTTTCGTGAAAGCTAGTGAAAGTATTTGTAGAAAAAGAAACGGAGAGAGGCATACGAAAAAGTTGTATCCCGATCAGATAGATAAGACTGAAAAATATCATTTCAAAGAAAATTGAAAGCTATACGAAAATGATTTTTCTATTTCTAAGCATGCTTTCAAAATAAAAGCATTTAACAATAATATTAATTGCCTTCAATTATACATCGGCGATTGATTGAATTTAAAGAAAAAGAAAAAGGTTGGAAAAGTTTCAAAATATGTATATCATCATATACATTGCATGAAAGAATGATATGACGCTTTCGAAACCACAGCGAAATAATCTTAAAATGAAACGAAGTTTCCGAAAAATACTGTCAAGAAAAATACAGGGTGATTATAAAAAAAAAAACTTTGCCGGTATATGGCCCCCTAGCGAACATACTGTTATACGGAAAGGAATAAAATTTGAATGGAGGTATTATACAGTATGCGTTTCAGAATGACGTGCAAAAGAAAACTCCAGCTCTCACAGTTACGGTTACAGTGAAACAATTTCGAAATTTTAAAATGGCAACACCTACTTTTTTCACCGAAACGTGATCCTCTCAGTAAAAAACGTAACATGGAATTGGAACGGTATTTATAGGGAAAAAACGGTAGTTCTAGACAGAGACAAAGGAAGTGAAAACAACAACCATGGTATAAAAATTTTTTTGCCAATGTATGACCCCCCAGCTGGCAAACTGCTTGATGGAACGGAATAAAATTTTGAATGCGAGTATTATACGGTATGCTCTCAAGAATGATATGAAAAACAATAGTCAAGCTCTCACAGTTACGGTTACAGTGAAAAAATTTTGAAATTTTACTATGGCAATACCTACTTTTTTCACGTAAACATGATCCTCAAAGTACAAAACTGAGAGTGGAGTTGGAACAGTATTTTTAGAGCGAAAAATGGCAGAGTTAGGCGAGACTAGCAAAAATGCGAAAATAACCAACAGTAAATAATAGGTAGAAGAGCTTTTGTTATCTCTGCCTATCATCATCGATTTTTGTCCTAAAAATATCGTTCCAACTCCATTTTAAGTTTTTTACTATGAGAATCACGAAAAAAGTGGGTGCTGCCAATTGAAATTTTGAAATTTTTTCACTGTAACCGTAACTGTGAGAGCTGGACTATTGTTTTTCACATCATTCTTGAGAGCATACTGTATAGTACCTGCATTCAAAATTTTATTCCATTCGCTATAACGGTATGCTCGCTAGGGGGTCATATACAGACAAAGTTTTTTATAATCACCCTGTACTTTAAAAGTCATTAAAATTGACCTCAACATCAGCATTTTCCAAATTTTAAATTTTGTGAAGAGAAGATTTTTTTGTCACAATTTCTTAATTTTAATGTCTAAAAGGAGGAAAAATTATAGTAACTGCAAAATAAAAATGAAACTGAAATTCTGTAATTAGAAAGCAAACCAAAAACTATATGTGCGTTTTCGTATAATAAAAGTATTAATTTCGAAGCTGGTACAAAAACATATTTCCCAAAACAAAATTTACCAAATAAAATAAAAATCTCTTCTTTCAATGAGCTTGAATTGAGAAAGGTATTTTTAAAAGTGTATAACTTTCATTTTCAGGCAAGTAAATATCTGGAAGTGTAAATTATTAATTATGTAGATTATTAATTATGTAAATTATTACTTCTAATGTATCAAAGAAGCCCAACTTTGTTAATCAGAACTTTAAAACCGAAAAAAATCTCTACAATTAATAAGAGAGAATGTGCGTGCGTCTGTGTATGTGTGTTGGCGCTCTACTGAGTAGACTGTTTGACATAGAGTTATAAAATTTAGCACAAATATTTTTGGAGAATGGGAATGTGCATATAGGAGTGATTTTTTTGAAATTTTAACTATAATTCTGATTAATTAAAAATTAAGCAAAATTTTGGCGATTTTTCACGATAAAATCGGAAAATATTACAGCAAAAAAACTGATTTTTACTACATTTGAAAATTTAAAAAAAAAATCTTTTCAATGATATAAATGTATTGCCATATAATTTTTTCCTAATTTTAATGAATTTTTAAAGATGTCTTTTTGGAAAAATTACAACAATACTTGTTGCAATGAAATTCAAATCGTTCTCATTGTTTAAACAAATATTTACTTTTGTGTTTCTCTTCCATTGTTGAAAGTTAAGATAACGGAAAGATAACCTAATGGATTTTACTTTCTTTTTTTTATTTCATTCAATTTTTATGTGAAATCTGTAAAGTCTTCTATTTTATCAAGATTTTCAAAATCCTTTAGATATTTAATTAAGTATCAGAAATTAAGCCAGATGTCGGCGTTTTTGCTCAATTTTTAGTCAATAACTTCTGTATATCATCTTAAAGAGTACCCAACTATTTTTTTAATGCTTTCAATTTATATGGTGTACAATGTTTTCTTTAATTTCAGTAATTTTTTCAAAATTTATTTAGAAATTTGTGACAATGCTTTCTGTTGTTGTAATTAAATTCAAACTGTAACCATTTGGGCACCATAATTTAATTCCTGCCAGGGATAACAGTAGGCGTTCAAAGAAAGGATCTTGATTCATTCAAACACTTTTAATCAAACACCAAAGGACACAACATACAGGGACAAACAATTAAGGACAAAACACTTCAGGACATATAAAATATATATTCATAGGGGCAGAACACATGTTTAATCGTCGCCTCCAGAACATGGACTGGCCGTCTCCTCCAACGGCCGCTAGGTGGCGAGCTCGGAAAACAGTGCGGTTACAAAACCAATTTTATTGTTTAATCAGATCCTTTATTCACGTGTTTTTGCCACACTTAAAATTGCAATAAAAATATTGTTTTCTTTGGACCTTAACAGAAAGACAGATTTCTTTTCTGCTTTTATTTTGTAACATGCCCACCAGCACGCATAGCAATCCAATGACTTTAATTTAATTACTCTTTCTATGTGATATTTTGTTTAATTTTCATAAGTTTTTAAATGATCCTAATGAGTGTGTAGAGTCATTCACGGTTTTAAGTGCCGTTCTTACCGAGAGTAGAGGCTTACGGAGAAAAGGAAGCAAAATATGCTGTGTCTTTTCGGTAAGGCACACAAGCACTAAAAAGAAGAGAAAGGTATTTCAGGCCAGGGCAACAAAACCCTTAATATTAAGGGACCCCTGTTGATGCAGTAGCAATGATGAGGAAGGAAAAATGGAATTCCAAGGGTTTGTGATAGTGGTTCAAAGTACGGAGACAAAAAGAAGAGAGAGCTTTTTAGCTGCTGAACGAGGGGTCAGATGACACGGAAGAGGACGAAGGAAAATCAATGAAAAACGCTGCTGCTAAAAACTGTTTAATTAAGTTTAAAGTGGCGTAAGTATTTAGACATGAAGATAAATTTATCCCGAGCAATGTCGTGTAGTAGTATCATAAAATAATTCGATGAAATAATTAAACTAGGTTTAATTTATTACAAAAATGAAAAGTTTTGTTGCAAATCATATAAAAAATTCTTTAAAATTAGAGAAAGAGAAAAATTTGTACACCATTAACGTTGTATGATATAATTTTTTTAAAAAAAATTTAAACTGTGTTAAAAATCTTTTTTGGGCGATAATATTTTTGGAATTATCAAGGGAAAACACCAAAATTTTATTTAATCTTAATTAAATAAAATTTGAAAAATTGCTCTAGGGGTGACCATTCCACCCACCAAAGTGTGTTTATTCCAAATTCGCAGTTCTCGGTTCAACAGATCTAGGTTCTCTGTAGAGCGCCAACACACACGCACACGCAAGCGCATACCCGCAGGCACGCACAAGCACGTACATACACACACTTGAATAATCTATGTAAGACCGACAGACGGTCAACCTTTTGAAGGATTTAGTCAAAAATTTGATACGCATCTATAATTCTGGTGATCAAACCACACACCAAATTCCATCTCTTTAGCTTGCTGCTTTTTTAATTATCTTGTTCACGGAGAGACTTCTAAAAGTGGTATTTTCGAGTTCAGGGAGGTTTTAAAACATGGAGACTCATACATAGTTACCGAATATTCAGCCGATTATTATATATAATCACCACGGTAATTATACATAATAACCGCCGTAATTTTGTGTAATAACCCATTATCCACATTGACCACAACATTATATATTCGGAACACGCATTCATTTTTAATGAGAAAAGTATTTCATTAACAGGAAGTAACAATACCGTTGCTAAACAATAGTTGGGACATTACAAAACATTACAAAAACCATTAACATTAACATTACAAAAACCATTGGAAAGTAAACACAGAAACCATTGACATTTTCAATATTGAAAAAACTAGATTTCAGTTCCAGAATTATTGAACCCTTTTATTCATATTTTTGTAAAGTACATTTTATTTGTAATGATGCAGGTCTGATATTAGAAACATACTTTGATTAGCTACACCTAGAAACTGCACTGAATCCGCCATGGATCCCGGCAGCGAACTCGCAAGGTCTCCATCATTTGTTTGCAAAGGTTTTCTCCTCACTATAAGCATGTTCGCGGGCTTTTTCGGATTCTTCTTCTCCATCTGGAAGAATATGCATTACGCCGTGCCAAGCTTCCTCTTCTTAGGTAAGTTAAACATTACTGGTACTTCTTATAAAGGCATATTGAAGTATTTTGAGGAAAGTCCTTTTACTTTTCTTTCAATTTTGGGGTAATTCAGGTCACAGAGGAACCATATTCTTTGACCTGTCAGTCGGTTCCTCTGCAGAAAATTATCCCATTTCTGAATTTTAGAATCCCAGCAATGGGTGACCTTATTATTACTATTATTTATTTTTTGTTTTTATTACCGTCCTGGTTTTGTCCTATGATTAGGATTTTAATTTAGTTAATTGTTGTATTTTGTATTACTGATAAGACCTGCTTACAATGACCTGAAGGATCTGAGTTTTCCCTTCAATGCGGAGTAATAAATTCCAGTCCACAGTTGTGCTCCTTAAACATCGTTAGACTAATCGTAGTATTAAAAAGGAAGTCTCTAACATCGAAATTTCGGAACTATAGACTGGAAGAACCGATAACATCGACAGTTTTCTCTTGGGCCCTGCTATCGATGGGTGCATTTTCAGTCGATAGTTTTGAAACTATCGATGGTTTTTCTCTTCAGCACCACTATCGACCGTCGATAGTAATGGATAAGATTTACAGATTAAAAGGAAGTTCAGTTTTGTTCGCTGTAGAGCAAGTGCAGTGAACCGGAAGCTCAAGCATGCGTGGACTCATGAGTAAAAATGGCTAGGAATGGCAACAGAAAGATTTTATGATCCATTTTAGGTAGAATCCCTTATAAGAATACTATTCATTACAATGGTTCTCTTGACACGAACTTTTTTCAGCCTCCGATTGAACCTCAAAACAGGCAGACAGGCGGTAGGATGTTGGTATGTGCTATAGGCGATTGCCCATGTCTCTCACTATAACATCTGCTAGTGCCGATGTCAGCAATTTTCAGCTGAGCTGTCGGCATGTAAATATGACTAGTAGAATTGATGCTCCCGCCAAGTGCGAGTTGCGTAGTGTCCCTACTAGCACAAGACATTGCACAGTATCTCCGCAATGTTGTTCGATATTTTGCATGTTGCACAATATCGAGGCAATATTGTACAGCATCTTGTGCTAATAGGGACTATTCGTTTTATTCAAGCAGAAGGAAATAGTCCAACAGAAATTCACCGAACAATGATCTGAGTATAAGATAAAAACTTTATGCTTTTATTATTCAAAACTGGAATATCGATATAACAAATGCCTGAATCTTCAAGGCGATTATGTTGAAAAGTAACCCTGTTTGTATATAACTTTTGGTAATAAATTCATTTTGTCCTCTACTGTTGCCTTTTTTTATGGTCCATGAGAGGTTGAAAAAAAGGCTCTTGTATGTATATATGAGTATAACGCTTTGACCATGTTATCTTGTGAACTAGAGTAATTTTGAGATTGGAGTTGAACAGGCGTGTGATATACTGTAGGGAGGAGGAAAATTGATTTCGTTGATAGGGTATTCAGCTTAAAAGGGGTGGAAATTGTGGGAGAGTAGAAATTTTCATTTTAACAGAACTCCTTAACAATTGAAGATAAAAAAGATCATTCAAATTAGGCGAATTTTTGCCTCATCATAACAAACAGCTTTTACTGTGAAAGTTTTTCGATAGTTGCAATCAGTGGCGAATCCATAGGGAGGTGCTATGGGGCTGCAGCCCCCCCAGAGCTAAACCAAAATTCTTAATGTTTTTGAATTCACTACACCTATTTGTTCTTAATCTCTTTTTTTTAAAAAAAATAATAATGATACTTTGCAACATTGCCTTCCGGCTTCGCAGGATCGAAAATTTTCCCGCTTTTGGAAATATTCCTCTCGTACTTGTAGCGTTAATGCGGTCGAAAACACTTTTTGGCTAGTTATTTCATTGTGTTTTTAATAAATTATCGAAAGTATTGTAGTGTCCTTTGTGATTCTTATTGTCAGGTGAGTAAAGTTAAAGTGTTTTTACTTAACATAAGCCATGATGTCACCACGATACTAAATTTTCATGACCTCAGCCCCCCTCCCCCCGGACCAAAGTCCTGGATTCGCTTAGAAGTTAGGGGGTAAAAAGTGAATTCCAACCCCTAACTTCGATTGCTTTTTAACCTAAACTTGTAACATCTTGTTAGAAATCTCTCATCATCTGCATTCTTTTCCATCCGTTCATAGTTCCAACTAGTGTTCCTTAAACATCGATAAACTATCGATACTATGGAAGTCAAGTCGATAGTATCGTGTTTTCGGAACTATCGACTGAAACGATCTATAGTATCGACTTTCTCAAAACTTTCGATAGTTTTCTCCCGGTAAATACTATCGATAGTTTTCTCCCGTTAAATACTATCGATAGGCGCATTTTCAGACCATAGTTTTAAAACTATCGACTAGAACTATTGATAGTTTTCGACTGGAACAATCAACAGTTTCTAAACTATCGACTGTAACTATCAATAGTTTCTAAACAATCGACTGTAACTATCGATAGTTTCTAAACTATCGACTGTAAGAACACCTATAGATAGTATCGCCGGGGAGAAAACTATCAATACGATCGATAGCTCAACTATCAATACGATCGATAGTTGAGCTATCGATGCTTAAGGAACACTAGCTCCAACTCGTATGAAATTAGGAGAGGGAATGGTGGAGGGAGGCCGGTCCTTAAATGCCAGGTCTGGTGGCATGTCGTGAGTGTACTGTTGCAGAGTTAACGCAGATACCAGGCAGTTTAAAATACAAAATAACTTTAATCCAGTTTACTTAAAAAGAAACATGCTGCTGTCTTGCAGCTTACACACTCACTGACAGCCATCCATTCGACTGCTTGTTTAAAAACACAAATGAACAATATATATAGATTGTAACAACCAATCAACTTCGACTAGTGCCGTAACTTCGGCTACGTCATGAAAATTAACCAATGAGATGCGTTTCATTCAGTGACTGAACAATTTCATTTGAATTTCCAACAAGGTCAAACGAAATTACCTACGTGGACAGGAATTTTTCTTCCCTGACCGAAATTGTTTAACAAACATTTACTTTGATATGTTTCAGCAATGGCTGATGCCACAGCCTGATACGGAAATTGGATCCTGCATCAAAATGGGGCACCGAGACATTGGGGTAAAATGGAGTTCTCACATTTTTAAATCAACAACTTCCAAACCGTTGGAAAGGTCGTTGTGAACCTGACGATGCCACGTCCTGCGCTTGGCCACTTAGATCTCCTTACATAACTCCATGCAATTTCTTTTTATGGAAATATGAAATAGACCTTGTACTGTTCAGCAACGGATTCTGAGACTATCACGGAAAGGGATGTCAGGCATTGAGTCATATAAGCGCATTTCCGGAGTCCTTTGTTAGATCACGCTCAGTAAAATGTATACATCACCCTTCCATTCTTCACTTTCCCCCTATTTTGATGAAAACAACTCCTCCCGCGCATGCGCAAAAGCGAGGAGGGTTTCCGAATACGTTTCTAAACAATAAATGTGACTCCTTTGCCGAAACAATCGAAGGACAGAAAATGCGCTGGTGTCGGTGGCTACTGATATGCTTCAGAATGTACGGTGCGAAGTGGGCTACCGATATTAGATGTTATCTTTGTGACCAGGAGTAGTCACATAGAACACCCGTAAGGGATGTAAAAGAAACTTTGATCTTCCTTCTAGTGTTCTGCGTAAATTTTATCTTTGAATAACTGTTTATTAAATAGTTCATTAATGATACATATGAAATCATGACTGCCATTTTGAAAGAATGTATTATATATTCACTTTGAATAACTATTGTACAAACATAAACAATTGATATTGCGTATGAAAGTCAAAGAGAGAGAGAGAGAGAGAGCTGCGACATATTTTTTAAACTTGCTATTGTTAAAATTTGTCGCGTTGAAAGTACTGTGTGTCCCAAAGGTCTGGAAACATAGGAAAGCGAGCATCTACAAAATGTGTTCAATATGTTGTCTACTCTGTTGCCGGCAGTGGCACAGACAAATCATCCACTCTTGGAAAACCAGTCGAATGATCTCTGGTGTGATTTGTGAACACTTTTTAGCGATGCGTGAGGGGTTTATTTTTCTCCTCCTATGACTTCAGGAGACTTCAGAGATAAAAGTTCAAAGGTGCCAGGTCTGAACTTCATGCTGGCCTCTCATCCAGTTTCCTAGACATATAATAATTTCTATGTTTTCAGACTTAAAGGAAGGAGATACTGCACTTTGCTCATCAAATAAAATGTTCTTTCGACAGAAATGACCAGCATCATCCTTCTCAACGTGTACGCGCACTATATGAAAGGAAGGCTCTTCACGAAATTCACCCCAGCCAGACTGAAATGCATCCTCGTCTTTGCGTGCATCATCTTTGTCTTCACGCTTGCGTACGCCGTCTTTTTACTGGTCTTCGCCATAAGAAGGGACGAAGGTAACGTATTCCGTAGCCTATGGCTGCTTCATTTGACTTTCTTTTATACTAACACATCGGAGCTAGGCCGCAAAATTGTGATTTCGGGACCATAGGTTCAAGGCTGATTCTACAAGGGAGGCTCGATAATAAAGATAAAAGGCGAAATTACACTGCCAAATTATAATTCTGGAAAATATTTAATACATTTTACAAAAACTACAAACTTTTGTTTATTTCTCGACATAATCTTCGCAAACGTTAAGACATTTACTCGTTTGAACATCGCTTCATGGTACTGCTGTTTGTCAAGTTGCTTGAAGTATTCTAGAACGGTTTTCTTTTTTTGCAAATCCTCCTGATCCGCAAATCCTTTTCCCACCAAAACTCTCCAAAAAATTGCATACAGTCATTAAGCAGAAAAGACCAGAACGATTACGTGAAGGACTTAATTTTTTGCACTATGGCGCAAGATCCCATACGTCAAAGCAAACCAAAGCGTGGTTGGAGTAAAGGAAATGGGAGGTCCTGCAACATCCACCCTACAGTCCAGGTTTAGCCGCCTTAGGATTTTCATTTATTCGGATCGTTAAAAAAATTTTTGGCAGGAAAATGCGATGAGGATCAGAAGGATTTGCAAAGCACCGTTATGGAATATTTCAAGCAACTTGAGAAACAGCAGCACCATGAAAGGATGTACAAACGACTGTCAGGCTTCGGTAGATGTCTTAACGTTTGCGAAGATTATGTCGAGAAATAAACAAAAGTATGTAGTTTTTGTAAAATGTATTAAATATTTTCCAGAATTATAATTGTCAGTGTAATTACGCCTTGTACCTTTATAATCGGGCCGCCTCGTACGAAGATCCGTTCTGTACGCGGACCTGATGCACGTTAAATCATTCGAAGTCAAACCTCTTCCTGCTGGTGTGAAGATTTGGAGACGGGGTGTCGACTTCGTCGTCACTTTCATCTTCAAAATGGTGAGTTTCATCCTAAAATAACTTCATATAACATCACGACGGGACATTAATATGAGGCTGATGCGGGAAGGACCGCGCAATTTTGAACCGTCAGAAGACGAGGAGGTTACTAATTTTTTCGACTTCCACATCGCACCAACATAAATATTTTCGACCCACCAAGATAGATTTAACATGCACCAGGTCAGCATGCTCGGCAGAATGGGTCTGGAATAGGGATAGGAAAGACGAACCGGTTTAAACCAAAAACCGTTTTGTTTGTTTCTTGTTAACCGGGTTTTTTTTGCCTCGGTTTAAACCTGTTCTCTTTAAAGATCCAAAAACCGGGAAAAACCGGGTCGGAAGATAGGCTCGATTTTAGGTTCGACTAGACTAAAATATACTAAGTCATAAAACTTTGAATTTTATCATCTTAGGACGATCACCGACAACCGCTCCCTCGAGGGGTTTGTTGGTTGGCGTATTTCTGAAAGGGTCTTTATGAACAGATAAATATTGGCCAATGGATTGATTTCCTGCAAACTTTCGTGCCACACCAGCGTGCAGAATATTTTGCCGCGCTGATTTAACTTGCACTAGGCCAGCTTATGCGGCTGTTTTTCGGTGGAATTGGACTTCGAATCTGCCTTCCGGCCCCGAAGACAAGACCCTACCGTAGGGTCTCCTCCGACCCCGAAGCCGAGACCCTACCACAGGGTCTCCTTCGGCCCCTGAGTTACAGCCCAGAGCAATGTTTTTAGGACATCCTGTAGAGTAACTCTCTTATTTAGAATAAGTAAGGATGAAATGAATCGATGAGAAGACGAACACAAGTAGGGATGCAAAAAAAATATACCGGTTTTGACCGAAAACCGGCTTTTACGTTTTGGTTAACCGATTTTTAGTTATTTTTTGTTCCGGTTACAACCGGTTATTTTTTTAAAAACAATAACCGGACAAAAAAAACTGGATCGGAAAATAGGCTCGATTTCAGGTTTGATTAGACTAAAATTTACCAAGTTATGAAGCTTTGAATTTCATCATCTTAGGTCAATCAACGGCAACCCTGCCTAGAGGGGTTTGTTGGTTGGCTTATTTCTGAAAGGGTTTTTATGAACAGATAAATATTGGCCAATGGATTTATTTCCTGCAAAAATTATACTATTAAAAATTTTTGTCTGCAAACGGCGTCTGTTTTTTGTAGCAAGAAATATTTATCTTTAGTCGAAAGTTTTGTGGCTTGCGGAAGATTGGTATCTACGTTGAATGATATTGTTTTCGATGAGAGGTGTCGACTCGCGGATCAACTCATTGCTGAAAGAGTCTTTATGAGCAGATTAGATGATAAATATTGGCCAATGAATTAATTTCTTGTGGAAACAATGTTAATAAAAATTTTGTCTGTAATACTTACTTATTGCAATAATTACTCATTTATTATTATTACATATTGTATTAATTACTTATTTATAATCATTACTTGTTACATTAATTATTTTTTACATATTGTATTAATTATTTATTTAGAATCATCACTTATTACATTAATTATTTATTACATATTGTATTAATTACTTATTTAGAATAATTACTTATTACATTAATTATTTATTGTATTAATACTTACTTATTTATAATCATTACTTATTGCATTAATTATTTATTGTATTAATACTTACTTATTGTATATTACTAATAATAGAAAATTCTGTCCACAAATGCTGCTTTAAAAAAAACGAAAACCGGTTTTTTCAAAAACCGGTTATTTTGAGCGGTTTAAAACGCCAGGTTAAACCGGAGGTGAAAAAAAGCGGTTTAACCGAAGACCGGTTTTTTTCTAAAAAACCGCAATCCCTGGTCTGGAACCCATAATCTTCCGATCCCAAAGCCGAGGTCTTATCACGTCATTCAATCATAATCACTAATTCGGTACCTCAGAACCAAACTACCTCAATCCTTTAAAGTTCACTATATGTTTCATTTTGAAAATTACTTAATTCATTTCACAAATGAGTGTTTGGCATGTAGCCGATCATAAATATGTAAAGAAAAAAATTTAGCATTTTTTTTTTATTTTCCAGAAATTTGTGGTTTCACTGTGAAACCAAAGAACGGTAACGGGCTATTTTTCTTCCGAATAAGTTATCAACGAAATGCAATTTAAATTATGTTTTTAATTTATAAGTATACGCGAGTATTCAGGATATTCAACCTTCATCAAATTCAATATTATTTTCTAAGATTCAATTTAAATAAAATATCAATTCGAGCAAGAACCCTCTTCATTTTATTTCTCTTAGAGATCGAAAGCAATTTAGGTCTTGGAATGCCGATATCTTTGCGAATACTAACGGTATTGAACTGGAATTTTTATATAAGTTGGCCTATATATATGGCTCTTCGGATATGAAAGAAAAATGGCGCTACGTTTCGCCTATGCGCAGTAAAAAATGCTCAATGTGTTGTTTCACTGCGAAAACAATCAACGCGAAAGGGCTAAGTCCAATTTTGATGATTTTCATGTTTTTATCGTGTTTGCATTATCTCGGCCTCATCTTCGGAAGGGCAAAGCACCGTATCTGTAGGTGTAAAAGAATAAAAAATAACCACCATCAAAAAATAAATTAGTCCAGTTGAATTGTTACGAAAAGTATCAAAATATGGAAAAAACCCATAACAGCAATTTTATCGTTTTAAGTTGTTGGGTCGGCCATGCAAAAGATAGCATTGTATTTTGCAGGCGGAAGTTGGACCGGACAAGGGAGGAGGAGGAGGGAAATTCGAACGATCTGTTTTTTTGCGTTTAAATAAAAGGCTATTAATCTGAAAGGAAAAGTTTAAATTAAAAAGTTATATGTAATTAAATTATCTATAAAATGAGTTGTCAGACGTTAAGATAGCTTAATTAGGCCAGGAGTAAATTAAAAAAACCTTAAATTTTGAAAAAGTATTTTTAATGCTTTTAGTACAAATGAAGCGAAATTTTTGAAATTTCACTTAAGTACGCATTATATAGTAGGGTATATATGATTAAAATTTCAGTTTATTAACGATATCTGTCGAATTTTTTTGAAAAATTCGACTTTTTCGAAAAAAGAGCGTTGTCAGAAAAATGCCTGTAAGTTCTTTTTTTTATCAGCCCGAATTCGCGGGGCGAAAAAAAATCCTATTCTAAAATTGTTACTCTGCAATTTCGGATGGATTTGTAATAGTCGAGTTTCAGGAAAAAAGCGAAGAAAATTAATTTCGAAGTTATCATTTTGTTTCACTTATTTTGCCTGAACTCATTTTCCAAAGGGAATTTTTTTTTTGATGCGGACAATTCATTTAGGCATAATAAATGAGACAAAATTTTAACTTCAAACTTAGTTTTCAGAACTTTTTACTGAAAATCGACCATAATAAAGCGGTGTGAAATTGTAGAACAACAGATTTAGAATAGGAATTTTTTTTTCTCTCAGCGAATTCGGATAGATAAAAAAGTACTTACAGGCATTTCCGGACAACGTTCTTTTTTTTTTCTCAAAAATGTTGAATTTTCCACAATTAATAAAAATATGGATTTGAAATTTTTACCAGATATACCCTACTATATAATGCGTACTTAAGTGAAATTGCAAAAATTTACTGTGCATAAAATTCCTGCGAATTTTAATTAATTTGCACTTGGAAAACAGCTGTTTGGAAGAAGAAGATGTAATAAAGAATGCAGCTTTCGATACAAAATAGAATGGTCTATTAAAGTAAACGTGTTACGAAAAACGACGTTATTTCGATCTCTCGTCTAACAGCACGGCGACATTTTTTTCCCTACAGTAAAATTTTCTATAGGAGATTGATATATTTCTTATTCCTTGCCTTAGATCTAAAATACATTAAACATGATAGTTCTATTGTCTCCAAAATTTGTAACTCTTTTTCAACTAAGCAGAGTTTTTCTGTCAAGTTTTGCAATTTGTTTTTTCTGGTGTATGTGGGTCTGAAGAGTCGGTTTCAATAGTAGCGAATTACTCACGCGTCTCTGTCAGCTCTTTGCTATTTACCTCCAACAACTAATTGACATCATTACTATCAGCTTCCAAATCTAATTATCAAAGACTGACAACTTCTAATAAGCTGTCCATTCACCAGAAGGCTGTTGACAACTTCTAATAAGCTGTCCATTCACC
>BGPR01007432.1:5995-71236 GCA_013235015.1 Araneus ventricosus | reverse complement strand
CAAAATTTGCAACCAGTTTTTCTTAAATATCACTGAAACTATTAAAGCTAGAAAATAAATAAAAGCATGCATTGGTTGGGAATTTTATGATCATTAATTTGTTGTATTTAATGCAAGTTGAAAATCAAATAGTTTTCGAGATATTAAAAAAAACTGGAAAAAAGGGGGATAAAATCCAAGGTGACGACAAATTTTTAAATCCATTATCTCGGAAACTATTAAAGCTAAAACAAAAATAAAAGCATCTGTTTGTAGGGAATTTTACGCTCTTTAATTTGCTGATTACGTGTAATTTGAAAATTGAATAGATTTTGAGATATTCAAGATAAACTAAAAAAAGGAGATGAAATCCAAGATGGCGGCAACTTTTGAGACCCATTATCTGGGAAACTATTAAAGCTGGAAGAAAAATAAAAGTATAGTTTGTAGGGAATTTTATGCTCCTTTAATTTGTTTAATCAAATTATAATTTGAAAACTGAATATTTTTCGAGATATTCAGGAAAAACTAAAAGAGGAGGGATGAAATCCAAGATGGCGCCGCGAACTCACCCTCCAGAAACGGGGCCTTTTAGTATGTTTATAATAAGCCTCTCATGAACATTTGTACCAATTTTCAAAACTATGTGAGTTAATGTTTTTTCACCCCGATTTTCGACCTTCGATGACTGGACTATATGAACAGAATCACGTTCCTTTTGGTAGTTAAATTAGATTATACTTCTTGAGATGAAAATCTATAGTATAATCACACTCAGATGTGGAAGAAGAACCAGGATGTGGCTATATGTCCAAGAGATTCAGATAGCTTACGAGATCGTAAATTTCTCTTTATCTGTCTACAAGTTAGCATCCACACTACTGCCTGCTTTTATGGTTATTTAATATCAAATAAAAGTTATACCAGAATTAGTTTGTTTTTCCATTTCTTGAGATCTTTTCATTGAATTATGAAGTATTTGAAATTAGTGCTAATATTTTCTTTCAGCATTTGTATGTTTTTTTTTTTCCTCTGAATGTTGGGAAACATTATGATTACTGATCATTTTGATAAATTATGGGATCTTCAAAGTATTGGACAGCCGTTACCCATACATATAAAAGAACAATTTTTTTAGTATGATGTATGCATGTTCGGGGGTTTTTCTGTCGTTCTTTATGCACACCCAGATCTTTGACATATGAGATTTACGCACGCCCAGATCTTGGACATACGAGATCAAATTTAGCAAAGTGATGGATTAGCACAAGAGGGGAGCTGACGCCACAGTAATTTTTTTAAAAAAAAAAATTCAAATTAGATTTTATTTATTTAATTTTAAATGGTAAATTCAGGTTTTACCCCCATTTTCGCGAATTTTATTTTTTCTCTCCTTTTTTGTCTTTGATGTTTTATTTTATTATTATTTATTTCTCTTTATATATTGTCCATTTTGAGCCGTATTGAAGGAAGTTGGTTGGAGTAAAAAGTTGCTTATTTTTCTTTTGCAAACTGTTAGATTCCATTCGTATGACAGAATATTATGCTTCTGTGTTTTAATTTATAAACATTAGTAAAAAATCGTTTTCTTACATTTTTGTTCTCTGCCTTTTTATGTTTTATTAGATTTTGATCATCCTAAAGATTTTTTAAGTTTATATTTTTAATCAGAAAAACCTGGAAAATTCGGTACAGTAAAATTGTTCATTGTAAAGATGTATTAGTTATTTTATGGTTTATTGTTTAAAAGTTTTAAATAAATGTTCTTTTTTCAAACATTTTGCTTTTTTTATTCAAACCATACTGACTTGAATGAATACTTAGTATGGCCAATGTGCAGGTGATTTATTTTTTTATGGTTGATGGGCTACCTCCGAAAAAAGTCAGGGAAATTTTTTATAAAACCTGGAAAAGTCAGAGAAACTGAAACAGCAAAAATGATGGCTACCCTGACTTGTAAATTGGAGAGATTACATTAGGAGTAATTTTAAATTTATCGAATAATCTAACGTCTTTGGAAAAAGGAATAAAATCTAGTAAAAAATATATATATATATTTTTTCCATAAGTTTTAGGAAAATATTATCTGAAACTTAAACTATCCAAAATATTAGTAATGCGGCAAAGAGGATGGAGGAAAAACGTGAAAAGTGTTTATGATTTTGCGTTATGATTTGCAAGCTTCGCTTCGCATTCGAATCATAATGCGCTCTGCCAGAATGGCCCTGTTAGACTTGCCTATAGATCACCATCGGTGGTGCAAGTTCTCCAGCTGCATTATCTGTTAAAAAGAACAGTTATATTAAATTTTTCATCAGCCTCCTGTAGTAGTATACATCTTTATGGATTCTTTTTCAGCTAGAACTTTCTTTAGTTTAGGATTTAAAAAGAAAGCTGTTTCATTACAGTTGAAAATTCTCCTTGGTTTGAGTAGCACATCTTCAAGGTTGTTGGTTTTATTATAACTTTCAACTTCTTCAAACCAATTGTTAATACTGTCTTGGGTAACTTGTGGTCAGGTTTTGACTTGTCTGCATTTTAATGTTCTGATGCCGTCTCATTGAAGGACTCAAACCACTTCCTCCCAGGCAACCCATTTCTCCCTGGGAAACTGATTTTGCATTCTTTAGCCAATTTAGCAACACTATGCATTAGAATTTCCTTTGTAATGGGAAATCCAGCATTGGCCATTGATGCAATCCAAAAAGAAATGTTACTTTCTTGCTTTTTGTTAAATATTGGATTTGGCCCTTTCTTTGTTGCAAGTACTACTTCACCTTTTAATTTCCATTGCAATGTTGCCCTTGCAATACTATATTTTTTAGCAACTGAGTGAATGCTATGTCCCTTTTCTACCTCATTAATGGCAGCTATTAAGTTATCTTCCGAATAATGTTTTTCTCTCCTTTCCATTGTTCTAAAATGAAAGTTCAATAGTCAGTACTGTAAAATATTTATTATTTAAGTAATTGGTCAGAATGTCCCATTAGTGTACCAGTAGTAGGCCATTAGTGTATCAGAAGTGGGCCATGTGGCCCACTACTGGTTCTGATAAAAATAAAGCAAATCTAATTATATAAAAAGACATTACAAGATATAACCTTTTTATTAAACATCATAAAACAGTATTTGAGAGAAAGCATGTGCTCCAGTACTGGCCCCCTAGGCCCATTACTGGAGCATTTAGTAAAACATTGATCCAAAAGTGGGTCACCCTTCACTATCCATAAATTGTTAATATTATTTAATTTAATAATAGTTTATAATACATTCAGTATATAATCAAATAATATCTATAACAATTCATTTTAAAAACAAAGAGAATGTATGCCAAAAAAGAGTTGAATTAAGAGTTGCCTCTTAAGGAAATCATTAAGAACAGGCTTAAAATGCTTCTCTCAGAGACCAACTTCAGTAACATACTTTCTAGCTCCTACCTAAACAAGAAATGAAGGCTGTGCCTTTGGTATTTAGTTGATAAGGGTTTCAGCCTATCAGAGGCAGATCTCTTATCTCATTTCAATTTCTCGTTTTTCAACTTCAAAATGTTAGTGGCCCACTATTGGGGCACTTACCTTATATTAGGCTAATGATAATCTTGAATTCGCAGAGTTTCAGATTTTCTAAAAATAATTGCATACCATGATCTCGAAAGTGTCATCTATTTTCTTCTGTGGAAAAAAAAAATTGAAATAGTAGGCAATATTTTTGCTTGGTGAAATGTAAGTTATCTTGGTTATATTCATTGGTGTTAAGGTTATGAATTAATTCATGAAATGGCAAAAAAAGAGCAGCTAAATAATTTTATAATGTCAAATGTTTATAGCATTGTCATTGATATGAAATTGTTGTGTTGAATGGTTTCTGATAGTAAGAATCATTGTTTTAAATGTGCTGAAACCATATAATATTTTTGAAAATTATATTACAAGTGTTTTTTTGCTTCATTCAAACACTGTTTAAACTTTCACTTCACTTTAAAATAAGGTGACCAATCTTCTTCCTTTTGCAAGTTCTGTGCTCCCTTGAAAAGTGTCCTCCTTTTCGATATTTGGAGGCTAATCTGTATGTCTCTGTATTCAATCGATGCCGATCCGATTTGTTGTACTCGTTTAAATGATAGTAGCAGGCATGTAGGCATAATTACACTATGAAATGTTACAAATGTTTTCATTGTGCATTTGCCATATTTTAGCATATTCTGTATTATTGTTGCAATGAATAGAATGTTTCTTTTACTTATGATATTTTTTTCTTCAATTTATTTGTATCCTCCTTTTCATTATAGTTGATCGCCTTATTTAAAAGTTAAGCAAATTTAGTTACCACATTAACATTTTATTAGTTTAAATATGTTTTAATTATTAATTAATTCTTTTAGAATCACTTAAAGCTAACTGGGGCGGCACGCAAAGCTTTCGCCTCCAAAACCCCTTCTAAAATTCCAGTTTCTGGTAATCAAGTCCAATCCAGTAAAAGGAGAAATAAGACTACCTTGAATTCTAAAAAGTATTCAAAATTACCAAGTTCAAGTACTTCTGCTAATTCTCCATCAGCAACTGGTGATTCTTCATCAACTAATAGTTCTACCTCACTACCTGCTAGTTCTTTATCACCACCTGCTAGTTCTTCATCACCAACATCTGGTTCTTCATCATCACCTGCCAGTTCGTACACACATCTTGGTTCTGCATATAGTGCTGCAATGAGAGAACGTTTCTCCCGTTTGAGTACTAAATGTTGTATATGCAAAACTCACCAACCTGAAAGGCTTCTTTTGTGCGACAAAGAAGGGTGCCTTAAAACTTATCATCTAAAATGTTTAGGATTATCCATAGTTCCTCAAGGTATGTATATATTTCCTTTCTTTCTTTTTTCTGTCCCTGTTTCATTGAAAAAAAGACAGCCATATGAGTGTAAAAGTCAAGGTGTGTTTTATGAATCTTTAAACTGTCACTCTTCATCTTATTTAGTCTTGAAGTTTCTTAGTCATCACTAAAGGAAGGTTTGAATATTATCCTTAATTGAATTATCCTTAACCACTAAACTAATTTGCCCATGCATCATGAATACATAAAATTATCCTATTTTTAAATTTACAAACTTAAATTGTCATTCATAGGTGGCATAATTGAATACAAAGATTGTATTATGTGAAATCCAAAAATGTCTCAAGTGTTCTATGGACTCTCGGTTGAATCAAAACGACAAAATGGAAGGTATCATCTAATTAGATTGTAGAGTTAACAAAGAAGTTAAGGGCCTGCATGCCTGTTAACATTTAGCTGATATCAATGACTAATTTACCAAATGTTAAAAAATATTGTAATTTTAGTGCATTGCATTTTTTGATTCACTATCCAGGTGCTGAGGTGATTTTTACCGGAAATTATTCACATCAAATTGCCTTCCCACTAAATACTTTAACTTGAGAATAACTTAAAATAAATTTAGTGCTATGAAATCACTGTAGAACCAAATACAACTATTTTTTTCAATCACTCCTTTGTGATACTTTTTTTTAAAAGCATATTGCACAATTTTGTGAGATTTGAAACATATCTGAACAGGAATTGTTAAGTCTGTTTCTGAGAGATTGTATGTAGCAGGCACATTCCCTTTTATTTCTTAAAGAAAAGTTTATGCTTACTCCAAAACTACAAATAATAATAGGAATTCATAAAATCGGAAGTTCTGCAATATGTTTGAACGTTCATCAGTAGTTTGATGTTTAATTTATAAAATACCACATTTAACTACGACTATTCTTTTTAATACTAAAAGATTTGTGCCTGTCTAAGATGGGCTTTTAGCTTGCCAACAATATCTGAGATCTCATTGTTACAGATTTATTAAGGAAAGTTGTAGAAGAAAATCTCATGCACATTGGCAGAGTGTTTAAGGAATAAAAAAAGCATGAAAAACAGAAATGATGAATCAATTGACACTAACTTTCGTTTTGCAAAATATATAAATATTCATTTCGGAAATTAAGTATGAAAAAGAAAGAACCTTTTAAACTCAAACGAAAGTAAAGATATCCTAGAAGCGGAAAAATAAATTAATTCTAAAGGAGTTCCTCCTCATTGAATCAACATAAAATAAAAAAGAAAATAAAATTCTGAACTTCGCTTTAAAAAAACCCAAACAGTATCCCATGGTATGTATACTAATTTGTAGACTTACAGAGTGCTTAAAAAATTTTAAAAAGCATGAAAAACAGAACTGATGAAACAATAAACAGCATTCTTTTTATGTTCATAATTCAGCAAAAAGATATTTGATAAGTTGAAAAATAAATTAATAGAGTTCCGTGATGGATTCGCATGGATGAATCAGCATAAATAAAAAGAAAAGCAGAAACTGCTTGAAAAGAGCTCTCAATTTTTTTTGTTGCCGTCTGGACGTAGATCGTATTCCTGAGTGTTAACGATTTTGCTGGACTTTTCCATAAGAGATTTACTTTAAAAGGAAACAGAATTTGTTTTAACAATCTTGCAAAATATGAATGTTGTGATGAATTTATAATGACAACCTCAAACTTTTTCTTTATTCTTCCGATTGTTTACTCTGATTCTCTTGGTTTCAGTTATTTCATTTTATACAGCAAGCTATACAGAATGCATTTATCATTTAGCCTGATTAATGATAGTTACAATTTAAATAACAGAATTATGCCAGTACTGAAATCAGTAATTGTTTTAAACTCTTGAAACTGGCACAGTTTGATGAATGCTAAACACAAGGATTTAATCATGAGAATCAGTTTATTGTGGGTACAAACTATCTGAAATTAGTCTTTCTAATTTTCTGTAAAATAGAATCATGAATCATAGCACCTCCTTCACATTAGACATTTGTTTCCCTTTGCCTGCCCTTTTCCAGTTCCAGAAGAATATTTGAGGTAGGAGAACCTATCCCATCTTTTTACATTCTCCAAGAGAAAGTATTGTAATTGGCTAAAAATGATACCTTGGGATTTTGATGATCCTCCAACTTTTAGACCTCTCTGAAGCCAAAAAAATAATTTTCGGTATTTTCTTGATAACAAAATTGTAGATTTCCATCATATTTTGGGTGAAATCTATAAACAGGAAATCTGTTTGTGCATGTAACATAACTCAAAAATGGGAACGAACTAGATCAGCAGTTTCCAATATGTTGGCCGCAGAACACTAGTCAAAGTTGGGGGAGCTTCAAGAGTCATCAAAGTCAATGCTCTCCTCCCACCTACTCTGCAAACAAGTTTGGTGTATACTTTCTCCACTTAATTTTTTTAAAAACACAAGCACAGAAACAAACTGAATGTAGAAAGCGATTTGAGGCTGAAACTGTCAAGTTTTAATCCAGATATTGACTCTGTGGTGGGAGACAATCAATGTCAAAAAATCCCCTGAATCTTGAATGTTTGGTTTTGAGTTTTCTTACAATGTGGCAGCGAAGTAATAACAATAAAGTTTTTTTGCTTTATAAGCAATATATTTTTAACTCTTTCACAGTAAGCTTTACTAATTACTGACATTATACATGCATATAATATTTATTTATATATGTATTTTTTATGTGCATATTTAGTTAGTAGACCTCATAATATTTTAACACAACAGGTGGTCCACACAACCAAAAAGGTTGGAAACTGCTGGGCTAGATAGGTGAAATTTTGTAAATGTATTAAATTTTGGATCAAATCCATTTGTGTGTCAAATACTTAGCCTTGAATTATGTCAAAATCTATATGCATTATTAGATGATTGATAATTGATGAACTGAGTGGATGAACATGTTAAGTGACAATTAAGCGAATTTCAGAAAACGATCTTTAAAGTTTAAAGGTTACATTTTTTTATTATTTAACTCAATTTTTGCTGTTCCGGCACTTTTGTGACGAGAAAGCATTCAAAATATTTTATGTTTATTGATATGGTTACAGCTTTTTAAATTATAGAGAAAATTTATAATCTTCTGCACTTAACATGTTCTTCCATGCACACGTCAAAAAACTTCATTTGCTTAGTCATGGAAGAACATGTTAAGTGCATTTTACTTTCTGCACAACGTAATAGTGGTAGATTAAATACATACAAATAATACTTAATTGACAAAATTGTATCACTAAAAAGCTCTATATATTTTCAACACAAGTTGAGCAACAAAAATAAAGCAAATTGGATGTTGAAATAGCACACAAACACACAAGAAGATCTCAAAATAATATGTAAGTTGGGAAACAATAAAATTAAGAGTATTAATTTTTTGAGGTATTAATTATTTGGTTGTCATAAACATTATCATCCTATTTTTACAATTTCATTTAACGTGGCTTTTTTCTTTTTTGTGAAAATAGAATTCTAAAATTCACTTTTCATTCACTTACTAGTGCAATTTGAAATTTTGTACACTTGTGTGTTCTTGATGGCAATAAACTATTTTAATATTTTCAGAACTCTCTTATCAATTTGATTGCTTAACATAAATAAATTTTCGTTCCATAATTTGAGAAAAATTATAATATTTCATAATACCTATAATAATAAATTCTAAATAAAAGACTGAAAAGTAGAAAATAATTAAAATAAGGAAATCTGCTTTTCAGCTCAATAATAAGAGTGTAGTTTTTAAAAATAAGCGTATAAAATGATTCTGTTGTTGTAGTCGTTGAGTAAGGAACAGGCCGAGTTATTAACTATGTTTTATTTATTATAGGAGAGTGGCGGAATAAACGTACATCTCGTATGAAAGTTTTAAGTCGAAAGAGAGCAGAAAATCCCTGCGTTCTCTCATATAGGGGATTAACATATAGACACGTGATCAAATTGAAGGGAATAATAGCTATTTTTAGTAAATTGCGTAAGTGTTTTAGGGGAAATTCTGGCACCAAGAGACACAGTCATGGTTTTCTGTGGGCGTGTGAAAGTGATTAAAATATTCTTTTAGTAATAAATGCTAAAACGTGAGATTTAATATACCTCCAGCTCGGGGGGGGGGGGGAAACGAAACTGGAGTTTAAGAAAAGTGATTTTGGAATACATTAATATTGTACTAAGGTTTTAAAATATATAATATTAGAATTTAAAGTAAAATTAAGTGAGATTATTACATGTATATATTTTATGATATTATCTCAATTTACTTTCATAAAAATATTTCGCTTTCCACGAATTTCCCTATTCAATAGATTTTGTACTGAAGAGTTTAGTGGTACCCGTGAATCTGTCTTCAAAGCAGTCTTATCACTGTCTTGGGAGCATCGAAATGAATGTCTTGGGAACATGGAAATGAATGTCTTGGGAACATGGAAATGAATGTGGTATTTAAGGTTTTAATCAAACAAACATCGTTTTTAATATTGTTATTAACATACATGAAACAATTCAAGTTAAATAAAAATGTGTAAAAAAAAAAGCAAAAACACAAATAGCTAAGCAGACTAAATTAGTGATCAATGAAACTTATTTAAAGTAAAAGAAAAAAATAGTTAGTCTCCTGGTACAAATTCATAAGAATAAATTTCGTTAACTGAAATGAACCATTATTCCAAAAAAAAAAATAACGAGTTTCAAAAAGTTCTTTTACTTACCGTTAATTGCTCTTTCCTTTGTCACGCAATGTAGTTCAGGTTGATGTATAACTCGCAATGAAGTCCACATAGAAAAATTGTAAAGAATTATTGCAAAAACTTCTTTTAAAAGCCAACAATTTCTATTTTTGAATTGTCTTCTCAATATTTTCGTCTGCATTAATACTATTTCCCGAGCAGAAAACGATTCTGTTTCAATGGAAGCAGATGTTATTTTGCTCAAATTTAACAAATTTCTCATGGAAGAAGATGTTAAGTGCCCTTAACATGTTCTTCCATGAGGAAAAAGCAAGAGACCGTGCACTTAACATGATCGTCTACTGAAAACTTCTTTATTTTTTTACTTCGTAGATTTAATGAACTTCCTATATTAAAATTAGACTTCAACGTGTTCTTTTGCCCAATTATCTCAATTTTTTCAAATTTGT
The DNA here is from genome assembly GCA_013235015.1 of Araneus ventricosus. NCBI lineage: Eukaryota > Metazoa > Arthropoda > Arachnida > Araneae > Araneidae > Araneus > Araneus ventricosus. Next base: position 61,252 of record BGPR01007432.1, on the reverse strand, counting down.
CACTTAACATGCTCATCCAGTCAGCTCTTCAATTATCAATATTGTCTATGGCAACTGTAATGAAGATATCAGAACTAACTGGATGTGGACATACGATGCCATCTTGGTTGTATTTTTTACTTACAGCATTAGTAACTGTAGTTGATACTTCTTTAATCCTCTCATGTGAAACACTTAGTTTCAAATTTGAAAAGCTATTTTCACTGTCTTTTTCTTCTTTGTAACATTATGAATCATTAGTCCTGAATATAAAGGTAGTGCTTGTGATATGCCCTTTATGATAGTTGGCTTCCTAGAGCAACTACATCTGTTGAAGAAAGCTTCTTGAGGAGATTTTCATCATGTAGCAGAATAGCATTTTCATAAAGAGAAGGTCCATTGCTAAGAATTGAGGTACATACAAGGCAGTCCTTTTCATGGCCAGAATTACAAAAAATGCAAACATTTTTTCAGTCTCTTGCATGGTGGATTGAGTAGGCCTTCTATTTCCTAAAGATGTTGAGAGACTGCCTCTTACTTTGCTACCCGATTTACTATCAATCATATGTTGAGCTTTATGACTGTCATATTTGTTTTTACATATATTGTGGTATTTCACATTCGGATTTATCAGAGTTGCAAGGACATGATTTCCACCATAAAAGGGACCAAGTTTTTTTAGACATGTTGGGAGTTTATCATATTTGGCAAAAATACTAAATCCTTCCCCAGTCTAACATAGTCTTCATATTTTGGGGCTATCAAATGCTTATCTGTCTGTGTTTGACACAGTATATATTGTTTCTGTTTAATTTTAGACAGAGAAAGTTCAACTTAATCAACTGATTTTTGTTTTCTCTTCAGTAACATATTTTGGTTTGTAACTCATTTTTTACAATTCGCTCTCCAGTGCCACCTGCATAACTGCAGATTTTTTTGCTGTCACCCTTGCAGTATCATCCCTTTCTCCTGTTCTGAGACAATTGCATTAAAACATCTGTGCTCAACAACAATCATTTAACTTACAAAGAATGATACATTATTGTTCCCCAGCAAAGCATTTATGCCATTTTTTTTCTTTTTCTAATATTTTTTGTATGACTCCAATTCCTGATGTTCTTGCATCTCTGCCGATTCATACAGAAGCCAAAAAAAAAAAAAAAAAAGGCTCTTACAACTCAGAGTTGTCCAAATTGGCTCATATTTTCATTGAACAGGAAATCAGTTTTCATATTTAGCAACTGTATTAAACAATGAATCACAAATTATCTATATTCGATTCCCCTATTTAATCATGGAATAATGCTGTATAGCATGAAAAACAATGACAAGCTACATTCATTCATTTTACTGGAAGGAGTTAACCTTTTGTATCAGATAATGCATCAAAATGTAATACTATACTGTATACAAAATAAATAACTTAAAAGAGGAACAGAACTTTAGGGAAGGGAATTTAGGACTGCAATCGCTTGGTGGTAAGATGTTGGCTTTGAAGCTTGAGTGCTCCAGATTTGAAGCACGATTCTATCCAAGAACCATCATGTATGTGGGCCTGAATGCATATTAACCATCTAAACGGCCGAACCAGCCTTTTCCGTTTTTCAAGTTCAGTTCGAAAGCAGATAATTCATATTTATATGCATTTTTCTTAAAATTGCATGAATACAATATTTTTAAGATTTTAGACATTTGATTAAATGTAAAAAAAAGTTTGATTTATTCCAGACATGACACATTTCCGCGGAAACGCGGATTTCCGCTTTTTCGTCATCAAGTTTAATCATTTTTGGGATCGATGCAAATTTGCATTAAAAATTTTTTTAATGCTTTTTTTGCTTATGGCTCTAAGGCGAAAGAGTTTTGAATTCATAAGATATTGCGTAATCCTACCGAAAGTTATGTATCCGCGTTTTGCCGCGCTTTGGGGTCAAAGTTTAGCATTGGGACGAATGCCTCAAAAGGTTGTATTCTTTTCTTTCTCGTTTCGCCCAATCGTCTTTCATTTCATCCAATCAACAATTCATTCCGAATTTTGATTGGATGAAAGAAAATCATCCACGAATTTCTTCCGATCCGAATTTCGTGAGAAAAAAAGATCGCTGAAGCCAATTTATTTTCGCGTTCTTTTTAACATTCTTTTCTTCGTTTTTGTTAGTTATTTCGATTTTATTTTTGTTAGTTTTTGTTCCCTAACATTTGTCTATCAACACAGACAAGACACGTTTGGACAACTCTAATTTCAGCGTTTTCGGCATCGAATTTTGTCATTCTTGGGATCGATGTAAATCTGCATTAAAATTTTTAATAATTGGTTAAATAAATAAATTTTTTAAAATTAATTAATAAAATTTTTGGTAATGCGTTTGGGGGGAGATAGTGCGCACACAAAAGACGTGAAAAGCACGCAAACAAAAACTGCCTACCGTGTGCATATTCAAAATAATATCAGATTTGATAGATAAAAGATCAGGAAGAATGTATATTGAAACATATTCTTCAATTTAGAGTGTTAAATACAAAATGATGAGCAAAGAGCAGTCTGCTGTTGAATATTTTAGAAAAAAGATTTTTTACATGATGCTATTGATAGCAAGTAACATGTGCAAAAATTTTAGGTCATCAGGCAAATGGTACTAAGAGGAACTTGATAGTGAGAAAAAAATAGAGGAAAATAGCTGACTGAAGCATAAAAGAAAGCTTGAACTGTTAGCTCAAAAAATGAGAAACAAAAGTTTTAATAATTATGTATAATCAAAAAAAGTTTTTACAAGGCCATATTTTTTAGTGAGATCATTTTTACCATAGTTTTTATTTTAACAAAACTTTTTGCAAATTCATTTTTCATCCATTAATTTTCTTTTAAATAATAATTCTACAATATTTTTAATATCTCAAGCACTTTTTGTTTAAATTTATTCATTTATTGTTCAATTAATAATACTTATTTTAATTGTCTGTGTTTACATTTGATATGATACCGTATTTATGAAGTTCAGCTTTTTTTTGTTCCAAGCCTGTGTCATGTCTGTTATTCTCAAGTAAATTTTTAGATTTTGAAGCTGTTGGACCAAAATAATTGGGTGCTTAGAGGGTTAAAAAAAATCCTCTTGCTGGTGTGGTTCAGAAGTTTAGGAGGTGTTGCCAGGTCAGGCCTCAACATCTCCTCATAATCTGGCCATGGTTAGAAATTACGAAGTCCGAAAAAGCTTTTGTCATATAAATAATAATAAAATTGAAAGCAATTTACAACCAATAAAAAATTCTGGTTTGTTTATATTATTTTCTGTTAATTTTTTTTAAATCTTTGCATTTTTAAATTTATTTTGCTTACAGAAATAATTTTGTTTTCGGAGACGTAAAGTAGTTCTGGAATTTTGTCTCGCAGCAGATTGTCCTCCTTGCCATACAATTTTATTTAACCTCTTAATTGGATTCCACCACCCATTTAGGATCATTTTTTTTATTTCAATCTATTTAAGATGGTAAAGGATACTTGAGACATTTAAGCATGTTCAAGTGATTTTTGTATTTAAAATTAATTGTTGCATCGACTTAAATACGGATTTAAATAGCAATAATTTTCGATGCATGCATCATAGATATCAGTGTATGTTCAGGGGTTAACCATTGAATTCATATTTTTAAATGTTAAAAAACTACTATAACTAGAGAGAGTTTCAAGAGTGGTAAAAACATTTAAACCTTTTTTTTCAGAAACTATCAATAAAAATAATTGTGTTTTTATGCTGTGAACATACCTTTCTTTTATTGCCCACGCCAACCCTGCTTACCCAAAGGGTATAAAGCATGTCACGAGTTAGCGGAAAGAAAAATTACAATACAAATATTAAAGTAATACATGTATTGTATTGTGAACATTCCTTATGAATATTTTTCAAATACAGTATAACTTCTTTAAGTGGCCATCTCTGTATAGCAGTCAGCCATTCAAACCCCTCTGAGTGTTCAAGTTAGTCACCCGTTCAACTTTAATGAAATACATTCCTTTCATCTTTCTAGAACTTTTATTGAGGAAAGAAAGCATAAAAATTATATACACTCAAAAACAACTCTGGAAATCATCGAAATTTCATTCCTTTCCCTATGTGGAGAGAAAAGTGAATTTTAACCTCTAGAGGATGCAGCATTCAAGAGCTTTTTGTGCCTTTCAGGTGCTGATTCAGACTCTGACAAAGAAGTGCCTGATATGTGTTACGACCATGAGCAAATAAAACTTGCAGATCAATAGACTCTAAGATAAACAGATATATTATTGCTCATTCCTAAAAAACTATCAACAAATCGATTTAGGAATTTGCTTTTCTAATTAAAAAAACAAAATTGAATAAATGGTGCTTCCAAAACAGCTGAAAGATCCTAAGAAACACAAATTGTATCTTGGAAAAAAAAAATGAATTGAGAAATTTTCATACTAAAGAGATGATTTTTAAAATCCACTATGTCAGAAGTAAGGAATTAGAGCTTTTTTAAATGCATGTTTTGTACTTCCAAACTTGAAACCCCTTTAGCAAGGGTGGATTCATCAAAAGAAATGAGTCACAAAAGCAACCCTCGATTATTTTTTTCAAAGTTCCTTGTGAAGCAACACTGAATATGGCAGATAAACAACATTTTCTCATCAATTGAGAACAAAAAGAAATAAAATTTATAACTAAAAAGGAAACATCTCAAAATCATATTGTGTCTTGAAACATTTCTATTATTTTAGAGGTCTAATTTGATTGAGCTCATAGAAAAATGTTTTCTGACTATTAAATGGAATTTTTGAATGCTCTGGTTGCAGTCTGTTTATAAAAACTAGGAGGAAAATATGAATATTGAATTTAAATTACTCAGCATTACAAAAGAATTTTTTATAAAAATTCAATATAATGAAACATTTTAGGTAAGTAGTTGTATTTAAAAGACATCTTGAATTTCCATCCCAGTTTCACATTGTAAAATATCACAACTGCTTTTACTACTTAAGCTAAATAATGCAAATTCTCTATTAAATGTATGTTTTCAGACTAAAGATGTAAGGAATTTCAAGGTAAGTTTATTTAGCATAAGTAAATTTTTTCTGTGTTAGAATTGAATGAATTTAAGTAGATTATTTTCATACTGTGGGTGACTTAAGTCATTTATCTGAAAGATGTGCAACATTGAGACAGGGTTAAGATGGGTATTGTCTTCCTCTCCACGAGCCTGGCATCTATGTCTATTTCAGGGATTAAAATCTGGGCTTTATGAATGCCATTGTAGTGATTGTTTTTTTGGGAAAAATTTGTTACTTTATAAACAGTATTAACCCTTTGCAGTCGGCAGATTTCGCTGATGGGAGTACCAGCAAGTTGTAACAAATTTATCATTTCACAGTTACTTTTCCATACAGGGTTTAAAATCAATATATGGATATTAAAACACAAAATTTATTGAAATTTGTGTGATATTTTGCAAAACAATCACCAATATGAAATCCTGGCTTCCGAGTACAGGTATCGCCAAACAATCATGAATGATGTCATGCCGCCTTCTACGAAGACTTGTGAATGCTGCCACTGGTGGCATCGACCACAAAAGGTTAATGATTTACTACAATGTTACTTGTGTATAGTGCACACTGTACAGGTGGTACTATTCTTGTATATTAAATGTTTGCATGTAATAGTGTGTCTTTATAAACACATTTTATTAAGATATAAAAAAATGCATTTTTCAACTTGGTGAAAATGGTTTTCATTCTATCACATTTTTTTCGCTTTCATTTTATTAACATTGCTGTGAAAACCATGTAATTTGGCAATTTGCTGATTTTAAATTAAGTTTTCATTCCATTCTGATTTTTTGCCTGATATTAATTTGTATAAGGAGTGGATATTTTTTGAGTTAAGACCTTTGGTTAGGACTTTAAGAAGTGTTAATCAATATGACTAATTTGCTATATGGATCATTCCATGTCAAATCAACCAAAAAAAAAAGAAGATTTTACACCCATGGTCACCGATTTTGATAAAGCTTGGCTTGTTTGTTCCTTATATGGATTTAAGTAAGCATACAAAATATTTTTGCTGTATCTCAAATAGTTTAGGATTGACAGCCTTTTAAAATTTTTCAAAATTTTACGTTTTTTTTATCAATTAGGTCTAGCAAACACAATTGGTTCTTTCATAGAAAATAAGTTATCTTCCTTATTTACCAACCAATGTAGATGAAAATATTTATTAGCATACTTTAATGTATAAGGATTCCAAAAAAAATAAATGAAACGAGCAAGTATTTATACACGGCCAGGAAAAATCCTGAAATATTATTTTGAAAATGAAATATGGAGTTTCATGTAAAAGGATTATCATCAAAAGTGAAAAGGATAATTTTTTTTTTCATTTCTTATTCTAAAAGATATACTCTACCACATGCAAAAATAAAATTAATGGTTTTTTACGTCCTTCATTATTTTTACTGACTTCAAAATTAGAAATCACTTGACTCATTCATCACAAATGAAAAAGAGCCTTAAAATTTAAAAAAAGTATAAATTTGGTGGTGCATAATTTAAAGTAATAGAGTAGATTTATTAATTCTAAGACCTGTTCAATACATAAATGTTATAATATTATTTAATTTAACCTTAAAAGCTATTTCTAAACTCTAGTCAACTCGCGAGTAAATTGCTATTTCATGGAATCTTATTATAGGCAATCAAAGCATTCAAGCTGTAACAAGACCAAGTTTAAGTATGTGCAATTTTGCTTAGTACATAATATTATTTTGCAAAGAATCTATTGTTAATAATTTTTTTTAATGTTTTGGGAAAGTATAGAGTTGCTGTATGGGGAAAGTTACTAAGTCATTATCATTTGTTGAATTCAGTCGACAACATACAAACTATTGAAAACTGCTTGAATCTGATTTGATTCTTTTAAATTGAGAACACAATCAAGTTATGAGTTGAGATGTAGGAACAAGATATTTAAAATCGAAAAAATTTATGAGAGTATTGTTGAAAATAACTTAAATACCAAGATGGTGAAGTTCATGATGTGGGATTTATTACCGATTAAGTGTTACAAAAAAAGAAATGTGAATGATGAACTATAATTCTTCATTCCATGAAATTGTATGTTCTCCAATGAAATTACATGCCCTTGGTGAACATACCAGATCACCTTACAGTAAAGAAAATCTAAAAAGTGTACATGAAAATGTAAAAGAAAAAATTCAAACTGTATTTGATTGGATAGAGGAAAAAACTGACTTGGGAAAAAATTGTGATTAAGAAAAACTGAAAATCTGGAACAAGATCGTATTTATAATGAAAAATGAATTAAGAAAAAAACAGATTCAAATGCTGACAATTCCGACTCCACTAAAGGAAAGAAAAATAAGAGACTTTCAACATATCTGATTTTATTCTGTTTGAAAGGCTCAAAAACTGATCTTGTAGCCATAGGAAACAGTTGAGTCCTGGAACTATTGAATTAAAAAAACAGTTTTTCAGATTGATGAAAAATCTAGAATTTTGTTAGGGATGAAGGATATGGTGAGCATAGAAAAAAAAATTATACGAGAGAAAACATTTGATTTTATTTCATCTTGGTGAGCTACACTCAAATTTTAAATTGGGATTCCCAATTTAACTTGAAAATATGTCTTTCAAAATTTTGTTCTTTGAGACCCAAGTGGTGTGTTTTGGCTAGAGCCAGTTGCACATATTTGGTGTGTGTATGCACAATACATCAAAATGTTATTTTATTTATTTAGGAAGCAGAGAATTTATATTATAAACTGTTTGTGAAGGAGTAGGAAGCGAATGTATGTTTAGGAATTGTGACAAGTGCCCATCAAAAAATAAGCTTGTCCAACTTTTAGTCAAAATTAAGATGACTATGATGATGAAGATGTTGTTGAGTACAGGTTTCAAGTGATTGAACTGAAATGATGCAGTGCACAAGCTCATTAGGTGAATTCATTGGTAAATTAATAGAAAAAATAAAAAAAAAGTTAATGCCACACTCATTATAATGGATTTGTGAGGAAGTATGCTTTCACAATACAAGATGAGGCTCAAGGTGGACCTCGGATTCATGTTATATTCATCTAGTCATGTTTCACTAAAAGGATGCAACGAAAGAAAAACTTATTTTAATTCTTTGTATCATATCTGATAGTTTTTAACTCATAAATTGATTCTGTTCTCAATTTCAAAAGAATCAAATCAGTTTCAAGCAGTTTCCAATAGTTTGTGTGGTGTCGACTAAATTCAACAAATGATAATCACTTAGTAACTTTACCAACACTGCAATTTTCCAAAACATTAAAAAAAATATATTAACAATAGATTCTTTGCAAAATAATATTATGTACTAAGCAAAATTGCACATACTTAAACTTGGTCTTGATTCAGCAAAAATATTTTGAATCCTTACTTAAATACATAAAAGAAACAAACATGCCATGTTTCATCAAAATTGGTGACCATGGGTGTCATGGTGTGGTTGAATTGACATGGAATGACCCCATTCTTAGACATTTGCCAAAAGTATGCTTACTGAACATTTACTGATGAAGAAGTACTATACATTTCATTTCAAATGATGTTTTAAACCAATTTTAATTTTACCGTTGACTGAGACAAATAAATTGCTTAATTAAAAGTTAGGTGCTTATTTGTGCTTTAGCTTGGTTTCAGAAGAGATTTATTATTTCACTGTAGAAAGCTCAAAATATTTTCTGTGTCTCACAGAAACTAAACTGTCATCTTCAACTAATGAAAATTTGCTTGGTATTAATAATATGTAATACAAAATGTGGCATATAATTTTGGGTACTTATGCATTATAGTGGCCTTGTAGGTAACTGCCAAATCTTGCCAGAACGTCATTATGGTGAAATCATAGCTGTGATCTGCTTGGTGCAATCCAAAGTTCACCAAGTAAGCTTGAGGGCTGCTATAACACATAAGTACCTAATGATAAATGAACATTTTGTTTGTCATACAATTTTTTAAAATTATTGGAATACCTTAAATTTTGTTGGTTGTAATTATTTTTTTTTCTGGCTAGTTTTGAATAATTGAAATTTTTGGTTGAAATTTATGCTCTTTAAAAACAGACATTAAAGTTATAATGGTCTCCATAGTTTCTGTTATGTAATTTTATGGTTTTTCAGTCTAGTTTTTGAAGGCCTGGTTGAAATGGCAAAGTTCAGTTTACTTGAAAATTAAGTAAATTCTTAACAGATAACAAACAGTATATTTTTTCTGTGATGAAAGGGTTGTTGTATTGATCAAATAACATTTTTTTTATATTATTAAAGCAATGGTAGTTTGCATCATAAAATCGGATTAATTCTTACTCATGAGTTGTTCTTAAATTTTCACAAATTCCAGATGGATGATTAAATTAAATGGAACTTACATTACTACTCACTTGCCCATGTTTGTTACCAACATTCAACACATGTATTTAGAGTGTGCACATAAGTTATTAACAACTGGGAAAAGTACTAGTTACTATATGTGCATATCTGAAAAATCCATCCCGTCTAAATCAAGCTAACATGTCACTATCCACAAGTGGTAATACAGAAAGTGTATGTATATCTATCATAAGCAAGCAGTATATAGATGTTTTGATATAAAACAGCTTGTCACTGTATGCACTTTTAAAGGCATAATATACATATTATATAACATTTTCATTACTGATTTTAAAAAGTCTGGCTACATTTCAAAAAATCAAAATACAAAAAAATTATATTGATATTACTTGTATATAAAAACATTTCTTCTGCCATCCAAACGAAAAACTGGAATAAAGGGAAAACCATACTTACAGTGGCTAGAATGTGGTTTGTACAGCTGCAGGGGGTACTAAGCATTATTCTGGCACCATTGATTGTACGCTTAAATAATTGGTACCATTTGAAAGGAATTAAGGTTCTCTAAAAATTTACAAGACTAAAAGTCTTCTACAGGGTTCGCACAATCCTTGAAAACTCCTTGAATTTTATTTGCCTTACTCGGGGCCCTGGAAAAGTGCTTGTTTTTTTTTTTTTTTGGGGGGGGGGGGCTTTGTAAATAGGAAAATTGCCATCCAATGTTTTTTGGGACAGAAGGTAACCAGTTTCTGACTTGGTATCGCCTTGAGAATTCCACAACCAGAAAAAGCGTGTTTGTATGGGAAATGCTGTCAATCATCAATTGTTTCTCTCTTTCTATATTTAAAGACATCTTAATTTGACAATACAGTAATCACGAAGAATCACTATGCCTTGCCTTAGCATCTGGGTTTACATGGAAAACCGGCCACCACAACAGACAGTCAGGCTCTATGGTCTCCGCATAATAGCCCCATTACGAGCGGCTCATGCAATGGCCCCCGTTTTACCGGGGTATGACCTGCCTTTGAAGATGGGCCCTAAGTGCCACACCATCATTACTATGCTACCAGGAAGGTAGGAGGAATTTTGACGCTCACTCTTGATACTGTATCTATCATTCTTTCTTCAGTTTCTTCTTCAGATCAGTTTGATTTTTCGACATTATCGCGTCCATCAGGTCACCAATTTGAAGTGTAGGTAAATAAGAATAGAATATTCTCACACTTCAAAATAAATCTTTTTTATTCCTACAAAAATATATTTCACCAGTGGCAATTAGAAAATAGAAATCGGAATAATAAAAGTAAAAGGCAACTCAATTAATTCTTTGTTGCCTACTTACAGTAACTTTTCATTGCTTCTTTTCTAGTTGAGTTTCCTGCACTTGCTACATCACTTTTTATAAATTTTCACTCTGATGAGGAAAGAAACAAAATCGTAAATATGAGATCATTGGACCTATAATACAGTTTATAAGAGAGTATTATTTGTATTCAATAAATTTTTGGATATTGCTATACAAATCTTAGGGTTTTTTCTTTTTCAATTTAATCTAAGGAATTATTTTTAGTAGCTTGTATATGACTAATTTTTCAAAATCGCTCTTAACACATGGGAGTGATTTCCTTGCGAGAGCATGAGTTTTGCTCTCTGAATTGAAAGTACTTACTTGAAGGTAGAAACTCATGTTCTCTTTTGAAAAATTTGGACGTGTGCTAAGGGCTTGATAAAATCTTGCAAATAAGAGAATTATGAAGTTTTTAATTTAATATTTCCAAGTTCACAAATATTATAAACATATGTAAAAATAATTAATGTTTGTTATATGTATATATTTTCCTTCTCTATTAAAAAATTTTAAGAATTAAGATGTTTATTTATCAGGAGTTGAATTTTAGATGTATGAGTAAGTGAAAGAAATGAACATCAGACTAACCCTTTCAGTACCTGAGGAATTTTAAATTCCTGTTTCCGTTTCAAGCATTAGAAATATGATGAATCAGTATCATTTATTGATGGATCTTGTAAATGGTTAAAAAACTGTTCAAATTACAAAAATTCAAGATAATGATGAAATGACAATAGAACTGTTTTTAAACTTATATCCGAAAAGAAATTATTCTTTATAATGCCAAACTTCAAAAGTAATTGCTGTTCAGCAAAAAAAGAAAAATCTTTGAAATTCTATGGTTCTTTTTCAAGCCTTTATAAGCAACCATTTATTCTGCTTTGTTCTTGGAAATGGCATTTGTCATATTTGCAAAGCATTTTTCATGAATATTTTATATTTAATGCAACTATCTTTTAATAAAACTGCTTGTATTAAATAAACTGACATCTGAAAATATCAGATTTTATTCAATTTTAGCACTTCAAACTAGCTAGGATTAAAGGTAATTTAGACTGTAATAAAATGCTATTTAAATTACAACAAATCATAAGTTTATCTTAAATTTTCAGTAGCATCAAGTGGTAATCAAAGCTAAAGTCAGTCGCACTGTTTACAATAACTTTCAAAAGCCCCACTTAATTACTGATTGTTACAGATAGGTATAGACCTTATACAATTCATTGTGAAAAAGTTGTCTTTCCCCATGAAAATGCAAAGTGCTCAATATCTCCCATTACAATAGTAATTTAATGAAAGTTTGCATCCAGCCTAATTTTTGCCTAATTATTTGTTTAAAAAAAAGGAGGTGTTGCCATAAAAAATTTGTAGTTAGTGCATATTTCATTAAGTAGTCAAATCCTTAAAAAAACTTCATCCTGAAAACTCTTAAAGGACCTTATTTTCTTCCAAATGGTACTTTTTGTTTAAATGAATGGTGACAGAATAATCCTTAGGAGTGACCCCTCCCCATTCGCTCTGTATATTACATATCAAATTTGATGCAAATTTCATTTAGTCTAATTGCTTTGCTTTCAATAAATATAATTTATATATGAGACTGTACAGAAATGAATTATAAATACATGAATAAATACAAAAATGTGCTGTTAGTACATTTTTTTGTTTCATATATTGCTGTGGAATTCCATGGCTTTATCTAATGGGTAAAAACTGTTTCCTTTAGTTTCAGAAAAAGAGCAACCCTTATCCTGTACGCCCCACATGTACACTAACACCTACAAGAGTGATACAAAGTTAAAAAGGATTCTCCAACCTGCCATTCAAATATGGAATATGAAAAGGAGAAAAAAGAAATAATCTGCAGGGATTTGTTAAATGTTATAATACATAAGTTTAAAATGATGTTATTCATATTCATCTTCCTTTCATTGTGTAAATTTGAGGGCCTGTATTTTACAGTAAATAGGAGAAAACAATGTTCAAATCATGTTTTTTCCTCCCCTTCTCTGAGTTTTGTTGTAGTAACTTTAGGATGCTACCTTAAAAGATTGCTTATGCATTAACATGTCAATTATGATACAAATTGTCTCCGTTTTAAAATGCTTTGCTGACTAAGAACTTTAAATTCTGGTTTTATATTTAATTATAGAATACTGAATTTAAAACATTGCAGTTTCTATTATTATTAGCCCATTTTTTATTAATTTTTTCAACATATTTTGTCAGGTTATATTATTTAACAAACGATTTAGCTCTGGTTGATATCCATTTTGGCGTATAAGACTTTTCAGACATAATAAAGTAAAGTCTAAAATAGTATAAATAAATGTTTGTTTTTGTGGTAAACGAACATGCAAAGCACATAATTTTTTAACAGTTGTTTTCTCTTATTTGCAAAAGCATTTAAAATGCTAGATATTTCAGCTGTTCAATTTTTTAAAAAACTTTAATTGTAAAACGATATTTTGATTAGAGACGTGGTATATTAATATGCATTTGCAATTTCTAATAGTAATTTGCTTTGCTTATATTAATGGACATTATATGCTTCCAGATAATCAAATTTTGCATCTATGTAAATCAGACTTTTTAATAGTCTGTTGAAAGACTAAAAGCTATCTTGAGAAACCTGAATACTTCTAATCTGTCATATAGATAAAGGAAAGCAATCTGTCAAGGATTTCTTAATATTAAATTTTTTTTAAAAACTCAGCTGAGTTGGCTTAATGTGCTTTTAGAGAAGTAAAGACAGTATCATAATAAATTTTCTTTTCTGCTAGCGAAGCAATCTGCTAATTAGCAATAGTTGGCATATTGTGAAAAGAAGACAGTATGGATATACATAATTGACTCCTTGAATAAAGGAAAGCCTTTGAACTGTTAAAAATCAGTTACTATGCTTCAAAACAAGCCTTAAGGCTTTGTATAGCAGAAGAAATTACTAGCATTTGTTGAAGATACACGTGATGTCAGTTAATTGTGGCATATAATTGATAATTTGTTGCACCATTCATTATCTAAGCAATAGAAGAATGAAGTAATATCTTTAGAAAGAGACAGAAAGAAAAAATTTTGCAAGAAACATCAGCTCCACTTTTTCAACATCATCATCAGGACAAATCATAAAACCATCCCATTTGCTGATATTATTCTAAAAATAGAATCTTTACTAAGCAATATAACTCGGATTGTAATAGAGAGAATGATACAATATCCTCTTCAAAACATTTGGATGTCTTGTTGGTTTAGTAGCTTACTGCAAATCTCACAGCTTCCAGAACTTCATTCATTTAAAGAGCCTAGAAGAGGTATCTTTTTTAAAAAAGTTTAATTTATAAACTGCTTTGGAAAACTGACAAACATTTTTATCATATGCTGCATAGAGTTGGAACTTGCAAATTATGCTTGTTCTGAGTGGACAGAAATTAAAATTCCTGTAAATCATGGATTAATGGACAGCTCTCTCCTTTCATTACAAAATATAAATAGTAGTAAAAATGTAAACATTATATGCTGTGCATAAGAAATATGATGAACAGCACAAAATTTTACTACATCCAGAAAGGTGGCTGGTGAGTAATGAAAATCATGAGAAAAGTATGTGACAGATTAAATGTTTTTTAACTAAAAAATGAGCTTAACTGTTGAAGAAATACATTTATTAAATATATATATATATATTCACACATAATGAAGTAGTGATATGAATTTTTTTAGGAGACCCCCCCCCCTCAAATCTCCAGTCTTTTTCATTCAAAAGATGTTAATATATTCCTTTTGATTTCCAATTTATCAAGAAATGCCCAAAGAGGTTCACATTAGATGAGCTAGCTCATATTTAGGAGCCATAATTCATTGCTGCCTGAAGTGCACTTCATTTTTATTTTCCACTTCGCTCAAGTTATTGAAGAATAATAGAATTTCAGATAATGCTACAGGATGTGATTAAAAATTTTTTGCATTTGCATAAAATAATTCAACTACCAGAATGGAAAAATCATAAAATAAATAAATGAATATGGAATTTTATATATATATAATTGTTATCAGGGAAAGGCTGCAATTATCCAATTCTAGTTTCATGAATGTGATGTCTTGCTAACCTCATATTTGATTGTTGAATGAAAAAGAAAAGGCAGCTGTTATTGCGAAGATAGCAAACTACAAATGCTTCCTTGTTCTATCAAACTAGATTAAAGAGACAGTGTTTTCTTTCTTCAATTTTTTAATGATTTTAATCAATATCTTGCATAGAGAGAAATAGAAAACCTATTACAAGCCAAAGTTAGTTCTAAAGGTAAAGTAAGCTTCTGTGGCATACATATGATCTGTTACAGTAATGTTGCATAGTGCAATATTTTTCATGGTAGTCACTTATGATAGGATAAGTGGGACATGGAAATTTTTTCTTACCCTTCTTAAATGAGTTGAAGCACACTTTTTTTCAAGATTGGATTTCTTGCCTTTTTCCAGTAGTTTCAAAATTGGATGTTAATTTAATGAATCGAATCACCTTTTGATTATTCATGTTATTAAAATATTGAACTCAAATTGATATATTGAAAAATCATACATTTATTAAATAAATTTTAATCAAACTCCATTATAATTTTTTTTTAATTAAATGTCTACGACCAAAATGTAATTTTAAAAACACTAATTTACCATTGGTTAAAAAATTAATCATGTTTAAAAAAAACCATCCCAATATTAGAATGACATACAAACGACTGGGACATTGAATATTGAGCCAAATTTTTGCTGAAAATAAGCCAAAAGATGGCTACTACATTACCTTTTTCTCCCAGATTCAATCTCGCAATTTACCATATTATAAGCGAATAGCTAAATCACTATTCTATTGAGGATGTAGGTTCTGTGCCAAAATTTCATTATACTGAGGTGAAAACGCTATTGTCATATCATTTTATACTGTAATTTTTAAACTTTAGCTGTTAGATAATCATATAACTTTATATTGCATTAAATGCTTACACTTAGTGTGTAATAAAGGTCTTTTTAATACCACTTGAATAATGTTTGGTTTTATAAATTAAAGGGAAAAAACAATCTTCCTCATTGAAAAAGTATGTATAATTTTAATTTGTTCCAATAGATAGTCCTTCATCATAAAATTGAAGTAAGTCGAATAAACTATTCCTTGATACAATATAGCATAAAGTGAAATTTATTTTTGGTCAGCAAGAGCTATTTTTGTTTTTAAATATAAAGAGTTGTGAGTAGAAAAATTTGTAACATTCTTCAAGTGGAAGTGGAGAACATCAAATGTGAAAAGTATTAATAAATTATGAAAATGATGACTGTTTGTATTTATTTTTGTGTTATAGTCGGTGACAACTCAAGTTGACAGTATGCAAAAGCTCCTAGTGGCCTCATCACTGGTAAATGATGCAATATACATTTCTGTGTATGTTAGGGCCATAGAAAAAATTATATGTAATTAAACAACTTTCTTTTAAATATAGAATGTTGTTTGCTGGTGTTAAAATGAAATTCTATTCAAATGTGCCTATCATTGTTACACACAGGGGCGGCTCGTGCATAGGGACTGCTGTACTGCAGCACCCCCCAAATTTTCCATTGTGTAAATTTAATCAATTTATATTATATCTCATTTAATGCTTAAATCTGTCAACTATCTCACCAAATTTTACATTAAACGATTTCATTCTTCAAATAAACCACAAGTTAAAACTGAGGCAGAAAACTAAGTTCCCTATCTTAATTTTTCACCACCCAAATATTATGCGCATAGGGAAAAGTAACTGGAACTCTAGCATTGCAGCTCCAAATTCCACCTGCGAGCAAGCATAGTTAAAAAGCGCAAGCTTTCCCCTTCCTTCTACCACATTTTTAAGCGGAAGGGGAACTGTATGAACCCATAGCACCAGATAAGCTGGAAACGGGAGTTTCAAACAATTTTCCACCGCAGAAATTTTTTTCGCAAGCCAAAACTTTCAAAATGAGTAAGGAAATGAAGAATAATTAATTATAAATCAAAATTTAATTGAAAAACTTTTTATATTAAATTTGAATGAAATTTCTTGCAATCTAAAGGATTTTTTCGCTAATTTTTAGTTTTAATTGCTGCTGAGAAATTTTCTGAGATACAAATGTTTTCAAAATTTTCACGGCCCCCAATATTCTGTACCATCTTATTTAGGATCATGATTCATATTTAAAGAAGCATCGATTTCAAATAAAACACAGTTTACTTCAAGGAACAGAATTTCTGAAAGAATATTGATAAGTGTTTTCCCATTTTAAAATATCACAGTGTACCTTTATGTAGATGTATAGAATAAGTTACTTTTTTCACCTTGGCAATTCCAATTACTGCGTACTACATCAGAACATGAAGTCTACTTTTTAACATTAAAAAAATAATAAAATATTTTCTGATGCACAAACAATATGAATTAGGATAGGTTATATATAGCTGTTTTGATTTCAAAGTGTTAAACTTTTTTAAAATCGTCATACAAGCATCAAGATCAATGTGTTTAATCTTTTCACTGGAAAGAAAATGAAAAGAATAGGTTTTATTTTTAAGTAATTTTTAATGATACTAACAAATGGTATTCGCGTATTCTTATTTTCATATTAAGTTATACACTCCGACCTTGAAAATCCGAAAACCGGACGTTTTTTTTCAACTTGTGATGAGAAAAAAATTAGCTAAATAAATTTGAAACTAGAACGCTTAAGGTAAGATGCGGAAATTCCACTCATTCTATTCATTTTAAACATTTTTTTTGTCTTTGTATCATTTTTTAATGTCTCTTTATGTTTTTATTGTTTAAAATATGTTTTTATATGGAGTTGGTGGAATTGATGTCAACGTGTAGATCAGCATACGTTTCGATTGGTTACGCATGCACAGATGTCAAATGCGTTACCAAGGCAACCATTGCCTTGCGACTCCCGGGTCTGTTTTGAAGACATCTGCACATGCACGCTTAATTGTGCATCTTTATTGGTTTAAGCAAGATATCTAAAATCCGGACCTTCCAAATCCCCGAGCAGTCCGGATTTTCGATGTCATGCTGTACTATAACATTTTTTCTTGTTAATTGATAAGAAAATTATTTTATATTGTCATTTTATTGTTCAACCGCAACTGTGTGAATCTTGATAAATGTAGTAAGAAATACTGAAAAAGGTAATGGAGTTTTAATTTTTTATTAAAATAAATTTATTAAAATACTTACCTATTAGAAGAGAAAAAATGTTTTAAGGTTATTGATTAAATATAAAATTACTCAAAGTTAATGGAAAAAGACACATGCATACAAAAAAACTAAGTGGTACAAATATGCATCGCTGCACAGTGAAGGATTGGTTAAAAGTTACAGCACCCCCCAAGATTACATAACACGAGCCGCCACTGATTACACATTTTGACCCTTTTCAGGCTTATTTAATTGGATACAGTGTGTAAATTTCCCCTCACTGTCAATTTACATTGTCATCAACTATAGTACTCAACAAAATTCCTTGTCTAGATTCAATTTTGATTATTACCTTTTTTTTTTTTTCCCCTTTGAAGTCAATGGAGTCGATTCACTTGATGTCACAGACATATAACTAAAATAATTGTGCATCTTGTCTAACGTGACTTACATACATGTGTTGTCATGTCCCTTTTCCTATTGAAAGATAATCAGTGGATTCCAAATTAAATCGGCACAGCACACTTTATGCATATCATGTGATCATGAATCGACTCTATTGCATATAAAGTAATAATAAAGGAAGATGATAATGAATAACTTATCTATGTCTCGTATGACATTACTTAACGAGAAGTTATTTAGGCAGTAAAAAAAGATATTTAACTTTAAATTTATGTTGTGTAATACCAGAATGAAAAATATGAACTTATTTCTTCACTATTTAAAACTAATTACTTCACAAATGTTAGCATTTTTTTCTTTCTTTATATTTTATTTGTACAAATTTTTTTTATAAAATTTATATTAGCCTATTTATATTTATATTATTTTTTTAATTTTTATTCACTGAATCCTGAAAATAAAATATAAAACATATGTTTCTGATTTTGTTGTTGTTTCAATATATATGTGCTCTATTTAGAAACTGAGATGTAGAATTTTTTAAAATCTAGAAGGACTAACACTGAAAATCAAGAGCTCAAGACTGAGAAGATACAGTTTTTTATAGTTTGACAACGATTATATCTTGATATTAACCCAGCACTGAGAAAAATTTATTATTTCTATTTTTCTTAGTCATTCAGAGATTTTATTTTCTTACCTAACCAATGTATTTTTGTTTTTAATGTATTTGTATATTAATGCATTTCTCTCTTATTTATTTGATATAGGCTAAAGTTCTTGCTGTTTTACTTGTTTGGAGAAGTTCTATTTTGATAAATTATTTACTAAAATGGAACTAATCGCGCTCTAAGCAGTATTTAGGATTGTTAAATTGAATGATTTTTGAAGGGTGCCTGAAAAAATGTCCCACTAAATCTGCACATATCATTGCTCTTTAGTGTTTTTTATATTTAAGACATTTTCTGAAGTGTTTAATTTCTTAGAAATTGTAATTCTGATTACTGATTCATATACCTTTCAAATTAACAATTAGGAAAGGTTTTTCCTCCTCCTTTTCATGATTTCTTTCAATTTATTGCTTTTGCTGAAATGTGAAACTTTAAAAATGACCACTCATGTAATAGCAATTATGGTTTCATAAGATACAGAATCTACAACAGCTATGAATTGTATGTTCCATAATGTTTGGAACTTCCCATTTAGGATTTCATGCTTGTATTTAAATCGTATATTACAGTATTTTTTTTGGGACATTTATAGTATTCTGCAAATTATCAAAAATTAATACATCCTCAGTTTTGCATATACCCTCAAAAAAAAAAATCCTCTTGTGGCCAACTATGAAGAATCGAGGAAGAGGTATTTCTGCTTCAAGCATTATAAAAAAAAGCAACTTAACATTTTTGAGGTTTGGAGCAGTTCTTATTGAATGCCAAGGTTGCAAAAAAAAAAAAAAATCATGAAATTGAATGGAAATTGAACAGAACAGGCAGATGTACTTCACATTAAGAAATTGCTAAATTGATATTGAAAGGAGGTTTTTAGAACTCGAATTCTCTCTATGTAAAAGTAGGGCAATACTAAAAATTAAACTGAGCAGAGATTGCAGTAAGAGATATAATTTCACATGCACATAAAGTCCGGAGGAGCAGGCTCCGTCCTTCATTATTCAAATTTTGTTCTTTACAAATTAAATTAACCAACATCAGAATTTTACACGACAATGTCAAATTTCATTATTGTAGTAAAATTTTGTAGTTTCAAGCCAGAATATTTCAGAAGTATATGTTTTTTAAAAGCTGAAAGGTGTAAATAGTTCATCTAATCCAAACTACTTATCAAGCTGAAGATTCTTATTTTGTATATATTTAGTCACTAATTTATAATTAATCAAAGTATGTAGTAGAACTTACTGCAAGGTTAATTTTGTCAACACTGATGTGACAAATTCAAAATATCTTCTCCCTTTTTAAGTTTTCTGTAATGCAATCAATATGGAATACTTCTTTAGTAATATAAATCTCCTTGTCTTCTATGCTTGCTTTAGATTTCTTCAGTTACAAACTGTTACTTTTGCAAAGCAATTTTTAGTCATTAAAATATCACTAACACTAAAGTTCTTAATAGTTATTCATGTGATTGGATCGTTCGTCAGTGTTTGTTCCCATGAAATTTAAATTGATAAAGTAAATGACAGAAATTTCATGTAAATTTTTGCTTTAAGTGTTTATTAAGTGTAATTTTATTCTTTTGACTCGCAAGTAGACTTAATGTTCTAGATCTGAACTAAAACTTTTTATGTTGAAAAGAAAATTTGCAGCCCCATTAATGTCAGAAAAATTCTGCCACACCCTCAAAATTGGAAATAAAAGAAAATGAAACATCAAGTAACGATTGCTGAAAGGAAATTTAATTACAAATTATTATTTAGCAAATTTTATTAAAATCTATTGCATCACCCCGATTTTCTTAACCCTTTTTTCTCCCTTATAAATATAGAAATTTCATAACCTAAATATTTTTCTAGGTGATCCACAGTTTTAATACCCCCTTGTTTAGACCCTGTGTATCAAAATTATAGACTAACATGGATAAATTAAACAGTGTTTCTGCGAGCTTCAAAAATAACAAGCTTCTAAATTTGTTTTAAAAAGTACAGCATAAAAAAAATGAACTAGTACAAAAGTAAAATTAATGTTTTTTTTTTTTTTTTTCCCCCTTTATTTGCCTTCAACCGTATTTTATACCTTTGGAAATATCATGTTGGCTATAAATGCTTTCAAACTTGATGAAATGTGAATATGAATAATTCATGACCTTACAGAAACCAAAGTATCAATAATTGCTTACTCACAAATTCTTCAAAATACTGAAGTTATTTCATGTGTATTATCTAGTACTGCCGAACCTGCTAGGCAAGTGCTTGTAAAGATTAGTTAGCCAACTTTCAGTGAATTTTGCCCTCGAGGTAGAATTGCACAATAACTTGATTACTTCGTAATGCATACTATTAGGTACAGATTCTATATTTATCGATAAAAAAAAATACCTTCCAAACATATTTAAAATTTTCTTGCATGCTTTTGATATATGGTTGTTTAACCTAAACTTGATTATATATATATTTTTTAAATTAAAGTTTGGAAGTTCTATTAAAACTCTTATTTCACATTGTTATTATGAACTGAGCCTCCAAAATTTTGGGCTGCAAGTTTGATATGCTTGTGCTTCATGAAATGAGCACCTGCTTTAGATATAAAAGTTAGTTTTCATGAAATTTATGAGAAAGAGTAATGGAATACAAAACTGAAAATTAATAAAAATTTATGAAGACAGTTGATCATTGATTATCCATCAACAAGATGTGATTTGAATATATTCACCTAATGTATTTAATCGTTAATATTTCAGAAATCAAATGTCATTAATCTTTTAAAAATTGGTTTCAAGATGGAAATGTTGAAGGAAATTTGGTTTTCATATAAAACCATGTATATTTCTTAGTCTACTGATTGGAATTATAAATAGGTTTAAATTACATTATTTTAATTCCTATATTGTAGAGTCTCGGTTATCTGACATAAATGGGGCTTTCTGATGTCAGATGATAGTGAAAGAATAAGGAAACACTTTATGTAAAAAACCCTGCATCATGTTTTAAGTAATATCTTTCATGATATTTTGTATAAGATAAAAATATTAATTAACTAAACCTGTTCTAATTTAAAAAAAAAAAAAACTGAAAATAAATCTGGGCGCAGTATGCCCAAACATGCCTTTTGTACCAGTAAAACCCAACAACTAAAATAAATCCGTCAAAACAAAATGGCACTATTTAAAAAAAAAAAATTGTATTAATTGCTTGCTTTCCTGCAGATTGATAGTTTGTAACTGAAAAGCGTTATATCTTACTCTTGTCGTTTCCTCTTGTCATTGTGTTTTAAAGCTACTTCACAGGGTTCGTACGCGTCCTTAAAAGTCCTTACTTTTACATTTAGTCCTTAAAAATCCTTATTTTTATGCCCCATTTTTAAAAAGTCCTTACTTTTTACTCTGCCATTATTAAAAAATTTAAAATTTCACCGATTATCGTTTTTCTAATTCCTCCTTCTCGGCGGCTCTAATCTCGGTCGACGTGGCTCTCGCGGAATGGGGTGGGGGGACGACACTGCTCGCGTTCCACGAATACATATCCATCGCATACACTTTGGGAAATAAGGGAGGAGTTACAGATGGCCTTTATTGGTCCATGGTTCCATAGGAATGATTGTCAAAAGTGCTGTTACCATTTTTAGAACAGTGCCAAAGTGATAAATCTTTACTTCCATTTTTTGCCAGTGATGTTTTAAAATTTGTTAATGATTGCATTCAACATTTCAAAATTTTGAAACCGGAGAATGAAAGAATTGAGAAACCTGATACTTTATGCAAATTCAACTTCTGTGACCCAAACTTGTATAATGATAAAAGTTAAGCGTATTTAGGATTTGCTGCAGAGCAACTAATAAAAGAAAAGATAAAAAATAAGGAATTAGCAGACAAGGATGTTTTCACACTCAGACAGGATAGTTGGAAAAACATCATAACAATGATAAAACATTTCATGTAGAAATGTTCTATGAATTACGCACTAGTAAAACCTGCGATTTGTATTGATCCACGAGTAATGGCTGGATATCCCGAAAAAGCACAGGAAAAAATGAAAAAGGTATTGATTGTATTGTCGCAAAATAAACGTATTTTGGAAAAAGATTGCGACGAAATTTTGTTACTCTATGCAGATTTTCTGTTAAATATTGTAAAGCCAAATTCATTTGAATTTACTTCTTTCAATCCAAAGAGTGATTCCCTTGATACTTTTTTACAAACTTATTTTAACAATAATCATTATGAAAAAATTTGGAAGATTATCAAAATGGTATTAAAACTGTCACATGACAATGACGTTTTTCGGTGAACAAGGCCTTGGAAATAGAAAATTTGAAAGATGCTTCATATGTTCCCAGCGTGTAAATCATGAATTTATTAAGCTGTCTGGGACTATTTATGACTTAAAAATTACTAAAGAAATGAGGATGGCTGCCACCTCAGCTAGAGCAAAATACATGCAGTATTTAGAAAGTGAAAAATCCAAAGAAAAGACTGAAACAAAACAAGTGAAACGAAAAGCTTTAGAGGAGGAAATAGATTTTTTAAAACAGAAGAAAATGTTCCTCCAAACGGACATACACCAAACAAATGAGAAAGCAAATGATTTAGCTACTGAGGCTGAAAAGTCAAAGGACATAAATTTATTTATTCAATCGCATGAACTAAGAAAAACAATTTCTAAAAAAGAAATTAAATAAATACTTTGGATGTAAAATTGAATGAAAAAAGTTTGGAATTAAAAGATATTTAATTTGATTACCAGTTTCATGGGGTATTTTCATCAATTTATTAACTCATATTTTTAGGAGTTTTGTTGTGTTAAATTTGTAATGTATCTTCTATGTAATTTATCATCTAATAGGTTGAATTTGCAAAAATTAGACATTTTATTTAAAAATGCGTGCGACAATTCGTTAAGTTTATTCAATTTAGAGGTCCTTATTTTTTGGTTTTTTTTAGTCCTTAAAAGTCCTTGATTTTCTTTTAAGGAAATGTGTACGAACCCTGCTTCAGTAGCCACTTAGTCTATTCTTATCAGTCATTTGAACATCACTGACCTCACCTGAGAGTTCTTTAAATTTGTCCCTGTTAATGTTTAAAAATTTGACTATTTCATTATCCGTGACTTCACACCATTCATCAACACTGATCCATTCAAAACCTTCCGTTTGAAGCCCCTTCACATCCAGAAATTTTCTGTAGCAGCAGGAGAATAGTATCTGTCACCATGCACTGTTCTGCTTCCCTCCCCCTCACGCAACCACAGTGGTCTATATACTTGTGGATAGGGACTTGAAGTCACCAATAACATTCAGTTTAAGGCAAACCAGGCATCCAACCTTGAGGCCCAACAAATAACAAAGCAAAAACCAACCTAAAAAAAGTGAAACAACTGAGTGCATTTTTAGATTTATGATTTTTAATTCATAACTGATGTCAGCTAAACAGAATGTTGTATATGCAGAAAATTAATTGAATATAATTGTTTAATCATTAGTTTATTTCTGATCTGTTCAACTTATTGTTAAAGCTGTATTTGATGTCCAATTTCAAATGATCTTTTTTCCCTCCATGAACCACAAAAGGTATTGCATCATGGGAAAGAAATGCAGCTTTTCTTTTCCTCTGTCTCTCTTTGTTATTGTCATCGTGGGGCTTTTAAGGTATGTGTGAAGAGTGTCAAGCTTTGATTATCTGTGGAATATTTTAAATTTCTTAATAAAATATGGAAATTCTGCCATCAGAATCTAACATATATATGTACTGTAAGAAATTGTATGGAAATTATTTGAATGTTTTAAATTGGTAATCTGCAGTGATGCTTACAATTGTGTCAAAGATTACTATGAATCTTATTTAGTCTTTGCTAGATTTTTATAATGTTGAATGGAAGCAGCAAGAACTTGTGCACTAGTGTAATATTTTTCTTGGTATGTGTTTAGTTCAAACTGAATTGTTTTTTTAAGCATGTATTTTTATTGGTGATTGTGGCTAATTTAAGAAATAAAAAAAAGTCAGTTGTGGATTTAGTTTTAAGTAAAATTTCACTAAAAAAAACAGGTAAGTTGTAAAAATTTCTCAATCAACACTTTTTATAGCATTCGTTTTACTAACTGCATCTACTTTTTATAATTGATTTTATTTTCTACTGAGTTGGATTGAAAAAAGCTACCTAGTTGGATTTTTAAAACATGGATTTTTTTTCTGCGTGTAAAAAATTATGCAGTTTTAATATTTCCTCTATTATCTTTTGTATCAAATGGAATTAAATTGGCACATATTAAATGCATTATTAGTATGAAAATTATGAGGCAAACATATATTCATATAAAAGACAAATCAACAATGAAGTATTGTCACTGAAAAATAATACTTCTACTTTATATATGCACATTGAAAAAATTCTACACTGCTCAATATTTCATGCAATTTTAAAACTTTTAATCCAAATGTCTGTCTTTTTCTATGTATGGTTTTGAAAAAGACTTTTAAATAATTAGGTGAGAACAAGGAAAATTTCTTGGGCATTTAACAGTTTGTCTGTTACAAACAAATGGTTTTCCTTCTAAAATATGAAAGCTTGTCGAGAACATGTCTTTTAATAGAGAAATCATTTTAACATCTCTTTATGATCTTTAAAGCTTTTAAATAAAATAATTGCTTCTATTTTAATGCATGTATGCAAGACAGTATTGTAGCATTATTGATAGCAATGTGTATTTCCAAGGAATCAAATGTAAGCCATGTAAGAAAGTCGAACCTTATTTATTTATTTTAGCTCTTGAATTGTTGCATCTAAATTTTTAATTAAATGGTTAATTGGAAACCATTGTAAGCAGAATGAAATATGATTAAAACATTGATATTGAGACAAGTCAGTGTCATGTGTTTGGTCGTCATGTCTGTAAAAATATGACCCAAATTAAAACACTTTGAACGATCTGTCCCTCCAGCAGTTACATTTATTTATTAGATATCTTTTAAAACAATGAACTATTAGCTTTTTAAATCTGGACTATTATGTATGTGTTTATTACTTAGGCTGCAGTGTTTAAAGTAGGAAATATTAACTGTAAACATTCTTGGAAAAATCATCAATATTGCAGAGTTTCTAACAATCTGCTTTTGAAACTGCCCTGCTTTCTCTCTCCCAACAACTCTTCATCACATTTCATAATCCAAACATTGGTGGTAACTCATTTTAATTTTTTGCTTTTGAATTTCACCTGGCATGAAAAACATCAAGGAATTTTACATAGTTGTACAAGTATGCAATGTTCAAAAATTCCCACTTGTAAAGACTGTTTCTTGAAATACGCTGCCCCCAGACTTACTACTCTTGCATATTCAGTACCAAAGACTTTTACTTTTCGTTAAATTAATTGAATGAAATTAAAGTATGCAAATCTGTTAATTTTGAATGTCAATACATATTAGCTAAATAACTTTGAAATTTTGCAGTTTTATTACAAAAAGAAACTGTTTGTTAAAACAAGTGGCGGTCGTGCTGAATCACTGCATACTGATGATTTCTGCATAACTTAAATTAGGACCTTTTTAATTAATTTTCAATAGTTTAATACTTAGTTAATAAAAAATTATTATATTTTTGACTTCAAATTGTTTTTAATACAGAAATTTTAATTTAGATATTACTAATTTTTAACTAACATTAAGAATTTTTTAAATGATTTTTCACAGTTATTTTTGCTATGTGCCCTACTCTCATTTATAAGGATTTAGAGAATCGACAGAACATGAAAAAAATTCATTCAAAGCTTGTAAGTTTAAATAAATACATATGTGTAGGGATAAAGGTATTATTTATGGGTATTAATAAAGCTACTTAAAATGAAATCCTCTCTTCCAGTTTTATTTCAAGCGAAATAATTAATAACATTTTCCACAGTATTGGTGTGACTATCAAATGACATGAAGATGCTCATAGACAGACAAAAAAACATAATTTTTTTTATGGATTTCTTCCAAACTTTTTAGATTCTCAAGTTTGGTGTGGAGATCTCACTCCACATTTCATGGCTGTTTTGGTTTTTGAATTATAATATTCATATACACACTGACAGGTATAATCTCCAAATTTTTTTTCCAGTGTAGATGCGAGGAAGAATGGGACCCGGGAGCTCTAAAACGTGATGATTCCTCAAAATCTAGAGGTCAAACATTTTAGCAATTACAATGCTTTTTTTAAAAATCTATATTGCAAATAAAAGAAGGAAAGAAAAAATGGTTAATTTATGGTTTTATATGCAATTACACTTATGCACTTACTGAAGCTCTTTGAGAAGTTATATTCATTCAGACTTCTTGCATTTAATTCTGAGTGGATAACACAGGCTCCAGAGCCATTGCGTTGGATATTCTTTAACCCTCTGTTAAGCATGCAAAATTTTGTTACCCAATTAGGCGAGCGTGGTACATATGTCCCCATTTTCTCTTCCTTTGTTACTACATATATTTTTTTCTGTAAAAAGATATATCAGCTGTAAATTAAAGAATAAACATCTAAAAAATGCAAATCAGAGCAAAAATAATTTTAGATGACTATTTTTAATATCTTTAATAGAGATTACAAAAATACTATGAAATATCACAACATTTTACCTATACTTCTTTTAAATGCCCACTAGGGCCATTCTCCACTGTAAACCCTCTGAACCCCAGTTTTTTTTTTACTTGTATATGTTTTTTATTAATGCAATATTAAAGTATGTGAGTTAAACCTTAGGAAATAAGATAAAATATTTGCTTTAACTAAATTCTTTAATATGGAATCAATTTTCAAAAGTCAGCATTATAATTTTTAAGTTTTCTCATTACAATCAACATATTTACATGTTTTCCCTTGATTCAGGGATGATATTCTTCCGCTTTTTTTCTCTCAAATTTCCGGGGTTTTTCCCCCTGCAAAAATTTGCTGTTATACAAAGAAAAGAAACCTTCCTACATTCAGTTTTCAAATGAAAATTCTGGGAAAATATGCTCAACTTTGCGGCTTATCTCCACCGGCTAGGAAACTAGCTGATTCATCTTCTACTGACGAATCAACATTATATCGGCAAGCTCTACAAGGCTTAACATTCCAACATTTAGTACCATTCAAAGTATTAGGTACCACCTTTTTGCAGCAAACAACCTCTGTGGCATATTTTGCAAAAAAAATTTTTTTTTTTTTTTTTGCATGAATATGTTGAAAAAAAATTAGATGAAAACTTAAGGTAGGGCTATACAAAGATGAAGAAATAAAAAAAATGGAACAAATAAATAAACTACATAAAAAAAAAAGAATAACTCCTATCAAAAGAGGCAGCTAAAAAGCTGTGCGCAAATGCAGCAAAAAAAGCAGAGAATAAGACAAAAAAAATCTTCTCAAAATAAAACAGATGATTTACCTAGGCATTCTAGAGATAATGTAGTCCCGACAACTATGCCAGTTATTAAACAGAGAGATACTAATGAAGACTGTGCAAAAACGTTAGCCTCTACTGAAAATAAACTTGCAGAGGATGCAAACACATCCATTATTGAAGAAAAATCTGTCAAAGTTAGGAGCCCTCCAAAACAATGGCTGCAGCATGTTAATGGAGATCTATTATGAACAAAAATAACAACGAAAGAAAAACACTTCTTTAACAATTAAGGAAATGTTTCAAATGACACTAATGCTAAATGAATCTGTAACTGTACAATTTCTCGACCCCTCTCGCTTTATAAGGTTAAAATTATTATGTTGCTACTTTTGCAAAAATGTATTAAAATAAAAGAAAACAGAATTCAGTATATGATACATTATTATACTTTATAAAGAGCTAGTACACTTGCCACAATTGCATGAAGCAAAAGAAATTATTTGTCCTTATTTTTTATTTTTTGAGCTAATTTTTATTAAAAAGCTATTAAATATAATTCTTCTCAAACTTCTGTTGGGTGATTGTTGCATCTCAGTGATGTACAGGTGGTAAATATGTTTTAATGTCTAATTTTGTATTTTCTGATGCCCCTGATGATGTGTTAAGCTTGTTTGTTAACCTTTAATGTGAATGATTTAATAATAATTTAACATTCTTTTTCTAATTTATACGTTCTGAATTATAAATAATTAAGTTATTAATTATTATAGTTTTAATATTTTTATCACGGTGCATGTTCTGATGTTTTACTTCTTAAAACATCTTTTCCGTATAAATTATGGTACAAATTTTTTGCTCGCGTATGATTTCAGTCTTTTTGCTTTTTTTTACCAATCTCATCCCTGTTAATTGGAAAAATATTGTTGCATTTCAATTTCTTTTTTTTTTTAATATATCTACATAATGTTCTTATTCAGAAATGAGAGAAAAAAATAAAATTCTTCAAAAAGGACCGATTTATTTGAACAAAAATTGGATGTCCCGTGCATAACACAAAAACATGATCTTTTATATTTTTCACATTTATTTTTATGGCAAAATAGAAACTGTTATAAATTTACTTTGTTTTACTTAGTACCAATTTATACTGTAAAGAAAATTTCTTCAAGTTTAATATTAAATGAAATATTAGCACTTCTTTTCATGTCCCGTTCATAACACAGATTTTTCAAAAAATCTTGAAAGTCAAAAACTCCACGAGCATTTATAACTGTAGGTGGCTGAATTACTTTAATGGCTTCACTCATGTTGTAGACCACTTTATCTTCTCATTTAGGCCATTTCCAAAATTTTCCAGACTTTTCAATGCCAGAAACTTCAATATCATTGCCTAAAACTTGTGTAACTTCTCCAGCATGTGAAGTGTCATCGTACTTCGCCACAACCCAATTTTCTGTAGTTTCAATTTATGTTGTTAACTGGCATGGTATCAATATTTTGTTTTATTGGTGTTATAGCATTTGTAAAAAAATTCTAAACCAAAAGAAGGTGAACATTTAATTCCATGCATTTTTGAAATGCCCAATATTGCTTTTGCTTTAACCCCCTACTTTTTTTTTGGTTTAAAACCCACACTGATCCGGCCTACCCGAAAGGGTGTGAGGCTTTTAGCAGACCGGTGGAGAAATGCTTCAACCCGCACACTGTTTTCTCTATTTATATCTTTATCTAAAAATAACATAACTGTTGTAGATGGCATAGCCTTTTTAACAACATTTGCAAAAACTTCTGCTGACTGTACATTTGTGGCGGTTGATTATTTTGACATGACAGCATTTCGTACCAAGTATTTTGCCTTACCACCAATGCCATCCACCACACCTTTTCCATGGGCCTTTGCAAAATATTTCCAGTGGAAAGTTTTTTTGAATTTAATGCTAAGGTCTTGTAGCAGCAAGGTCGTGTATCTATTTTTAAACTCGGTTGAAGAACCATCTGTCCATATTATCTCTTCAAAAAAATTGTTTTCATAATTTTTTCAATGAAAGCTCTCACAATATTTTTTTTTCCTTCTCAGAAGTGTTGGAACATATTAAGTAAATTTTGCATTTTCCATGTGCAAATAAATACTGCAGCTGTAAATAGGGTTATGCTTTTTCGTGTCAAAAGTGCACTCTGGACTTCATCCTGGTATGAACAGCTATAGTTCATGGCAAAATCCAGCTGTAAGACTCTTGATTCAGGAGAATTTTTATCATTTTGAAATTGTATTCTTTTTTCATACAATCCAAAACTTCCCTAATAAAGGTCTCTTTCACTATAATGTTCAATTATCCTTTATCTTTATTGCATTATAAAGTTTGATATTCAGGTCACCAAATTAATCACCTGTTTACTCAAAACTGTGAATTAGTGTTGTTACTTTCCTGTTAAAAATAGTCCATATTATGTATATAGTAAATATTATGAATTATGTAATGGCCTCATTAAAAAAAACAAAAAAAAAATACATATATAATTGAGTAAAATATATAACTTTTTTTCCTTCAAAATTTTACCTAAATACCTTACCTGTTGCCCATAGTAGTTTTTATTTGATTAGAAATATAATTACCATCATAATTTTTGAATTCCTACTGCTGACATGGAGTAAAATTCAGACATGTCCCGTGCATAACACAAATTAAATAAATTTTATTGAATAATATATTTGGCAAAAATTTAGTATAATTGGATAGAGGTGCTATTTAGCTGTTCAGAAAAAAATATAATGGCAATATACAATTTCTAAATTCACAGAGTTTATGACATATAGAAGACAAGGTGAAATTAATTTTATTTCTGAATCCTGTGCATATCAAGCATATTAAATCATTTTTTAAGTATTTAAACTGTAATTATTGTTTTGTTTTCTACCTGAAATTTGAGAACCAGTCCTGCTTTTGAATTCAATTGCAAAACAAAATGAATACACATCTTATTTTACTATTTTTACATACTTCAAAAGTCTGCAAATGTCCCGTGCATATCAAGAGAATGGCCCACTATAGGCTTAATTATGGCATTTTTTACCATATTTTTGTGTTTAGTTTTGTACCTATTTCTTTTACAATATTTGCATCTACCTTTATTATTCATAGATTTTGTTGTTTTTTGGTCCTGTACCGTTGATTTCTAACATGGGATTTTCTCTTCTTTTTAATTCCATTCGAAGGCAAGCATTGGGCAGCTCAGCATAAAATATAAATGAAATTTTTGATGGCATTAAAGTCATTTCATATCCTTATCGATATATTGTGTTTGAAGATTACAAAAGCATTAATAGTAGAGTTGTTTCAAAGATTGGAAGAAAGAACCATAATCCATTGACAAGTATTTCTTGAAACATCATTTTCCTGCCATAGCTGAACTAGAATATGAACTCCTTTTGTCATGTAATAAAACATTTCAGGTTTTTTGTTATCTGTCATCAATAGAAACTGAAAAGTACATTGCAAATAATTATGACACAAGCATAGCCAGATATTCAAAACTACCTCTTGCTTCTTATATGGTAAATTTTTTTTAATAATTCCCATTTATTTAAATGAATTGCATTGACATAAATTAGTTTATATCTCTGTTAAAAGCTTTTTGGTAAATCCGAAGCTAGAAATTCAATTATCCGCTGTTAAACTAGCTTTTTAGATTGAAATTTCATAAATATTTTTAAAAATGAAACAAAGCCAAGTGCCAGGATTTCACACGAAAAGCATAACAAGCCATTAAGAAAGTAAGTATTATATAACCAGGGAAAGAAGAACGATCATTTGTGAATTCCTGTAACACGTTTAGGTGCCCGGTGTACACCTGTCCCCCATGTGTCTTTGTGTTCTCTTATCTCCTGTGCACTAACCTCTAGAACATGAATGACTGTGCCATATTGTTCCTGAGTATTTCAAGGGCAGGTACTGAAAGTTTTATCTCTAAACAATGTTTTGAAAACTAATAGGGGACACCTGTACCCCACGCGACTAATGGAGGGTCAAAAATTTGTTTCTTGAAGCAGTGATGGACTGCACAGGTTGCCTGATGGCAAGTGGGCCCCTTAAACCTAAGTTGATATGTGCCCCCCAGGATATGTGTATGTAAAGGAGAGAGAAAGGGAAGAATTTTTTTTTCTAGAGAAATTCCTGCATCTTTTCTAAAGCAAGCAAAATAGCAAGTAGTTTTATGTTCCTCACACAACCTCTCGTGTGCAAGGTGAGGACGCAATGACCACTCGTATCACCCCAGCAAGACGGAAGAGATGACCCCTCGGAGCAGGAAGGGTGCTGTCCTTGGAAATATCTAAATAACATTCTTTTTTGTTGTTAGTGCTTTTAATAGTAGTAAAACTGACCGACACGCGAACAAAGAAAATAGTCCTTGGTTCGCTGAAACTGTTATAAGGGGAGGGGGGAATCATGTAATTTGACAAAATAGCATCGGTAAAAAATGGACACTCGCCTTTTCCTTGGGGGGTGTATGGAAGTGCTTTGGTTATAAAAACAAGGTTGTAAAAATGGTAAAGGGCCTTTTCTTCCATGACAAATAATTAGGGAGTGGTATTCCTGTTTTCAGTCAACAAAGAGAGAAAGAGTAGAACATGCATATCTTACAAAAGGAGAAGAAAAAAAATTAGGTAAACTCAAATTTTCCCTATCTTTACATTGCTTTTCTAGTATTAAATACTGACAACCTTCGTCGAATAGCTGAATAATTCATCTCATTAACTATATTGATTAAATTATGCCGGCCAACTTTAAATTCACCACCTTATTTAATTTTTGGTAAGCTGAAGACATTAATTGTTACAAAAGACCAAGAAATAAATTAGTTCAAAAACAGTGGACAGGGAATGTATTAATATTTGAACTAAATTTTGATGTATGTTTCGCATCTTATGAAATTAATGACTTAGGTTTTTACATTTAGCTAAAAATCTTGAGAGTCAATGAAGTTAGTTTTTTTTATTTTGGTCAAGCATAATTACAATTATTACACTTTATTAAGCTAATTATAGAGTGAATATTTAACCTAATTAAACACAAAATGAATAATATAATCTCCAGGAAAAGCTTTCTTTTTGTAACAGGAAAGATGAGTTTTAAGATCATTGCTAAAAGTTAAATCTCATAATATTGTAAATATGTCTAAAAAGTAAATTTATTTGAAGTAATAAGGAAAGAAAAAAAATTGGACTAAAAAAATGGTGAGATTTAATGCAATTTATTGTATTAAAGAAAGTTTTTATATCGTAAGATGAAAATAAAATTTTTTATCATGCTTCTTCTTTATCGGAAGACAAATGTAAGATTTATTGATTTGAAGCAATGAAAGTTGATTGACTTTCATTACAACATTTCAAAGTGTTGTTAAATATTATCCTTAATTTTTTTTAATTGCAAAATTAAGGAAAAAATTGCACAGCAACTAAACTGGCATCATATTGGAAAGATAAAAATTTTGAAATTTAATAATGCGTAAAAATTATTTTTATGTGATAATATTTTTTGAGTTGAAAAAATTCCCAATTCTTGCTTAATTTTTAATTAATTAAAATTAAACTTTCCGATATGCATATTCCTATCCTCTTATAGTATGTTTGTACCAAATTTGGTGGCTCTAGATTGTAGAAATCAGTGGACTGTAGAAATCAACAGACAACAACCTACACATACATTCTCTTTTATTATTTGTTGAAATTAGCATACAAAAGCATGATCCGAAGTTAAATATAGAAATAACACTATGGTACTTCGTGTTAGATTTTATTGCTTAAAAAAATAAAATGCAGCTCTAACTTATAATTTTCTTGTTTTCAACTATCATGTTTGAAATTGATTTAGTACTAAAGTTTAGTATTTTATATGTAAAGAGGAATTGTTCATCTGTTATAAAAATCTATAGTTTTTGTCCAAACTTGAAATTTTTCGCATGTGCTCTTCAAAACAAAAGGAGAATCATTGTCAACTTTTCAAAGTCCTGGAGTTAATTAAAATTTCAGTTATTAAAAATTGAGCAAGATTTTGTTGTTTTTCCTGAGATAGTTTTCAAAACTCATTTCAGAAGTATGATTTTTTCATTATTTTAGAAATTGAAAAAATAATTTTTGTAATGATATAATTTTAATGACAAATTACGAAAATATTATTACTACAAATCACTAAACTAATAATATTAAAAAGAATTTTCTTCCCTCACTCTTAAAAAAAAAATACCCTACTAATGGGCAACATTTCTCCTTCATTCTTTGTCGCTAAAACCGTTTAAGAAAAATTTAACCTAAAGAATTTAAAATCAAACATTTTTCATAACATTTTCATTATTTTACTCGGGAAATTGATTTTAACCCTGTGGGTGAGAATTTTATTGGTATTAGACTTGGTGGCAACTTTGAATTCTTGATGTGTATCTTTAAAAATAGTATGCTGTGCTGTTATCAATTCCTTGCTTTAGTTTGAACTCATTTATTCATGTTTTGTAGAGAGAACTAATAGAATTTAATTTTAGGGTAGGGTGGACCTTGAAGAACAAAGTCAAAATAAAAATCATAACTGAGAGTTTGTCTTCCATCCCTACATTAAAAAGTACTACAATCACATACAAATTTGTAGGATGTCCAAAATTAAATTTCTGAATTCCAAGTCTTGTCGGTCTCATCTAGGTCAAAATATACTGGAAAGCCAGGGAATGATCTCGTCGCAGAGAAAAAGTGCTCTTTCTCTGTGGAGCTTACAAACCGTTTTGCTAAGATCGCCACCGAATATGATTAAATATTAGTATATCCATACACTCATTCTTTTATCAAAGGGATTTGTAAACAATGCATGTGAGGGATTATAATCCCAATGCTAAGAAGAACCGCTTAATAACTAATAAATACTAATTATCTATGAGTCTCTCTTCATTAGAATTTAGATTTAGTTTAGCTGAGAGTCCCGTTTATGGTTAAGTTGGGTTTCTATGTTGTGCCGACCATTATGCTTGTTTTTACTCGGGATGTTCGTTTTCTGTCTTAATAGGCCTACATTGATTAAAAATATATTAAAAGAACTTTATCTGTAAGAAGTGAAATCAATTTTTGTGATATCATGGCATATTTGTAATAATTTTAGTATTCGTATTGAATGATATTAGTGAATTCTGTTTTTCAAAGCATAAAGAACAGATTTAGAAATTCGTTGTCTGAAGAGAACTTGGAATCCTCTGTATATTGCTTATCTATTGGAAAGGAATTGTTGGATGATTTGGATGCAGAAGTATTATTGACATACCATCTATAGTAAACTCAACAACTGACTAGATATCTAGTAAACTCAAGCACTTACTGAGTTCTATACTTTTGAGTTGTTAATCTTTTAAAGTAAAAAGTATTCTTTAAAATTATTGAAATTGGTACATGGTTAGCTTTATAATTTCAGTTTGGTTAAAAAATTCTCAAAATAACAGTACAGTTCCAAAATTACAGTAAGCTTTACACCCACCAAAAATTATTTAAAATTCAATCATAAATTTGTATTTGGTATTTCTTACTTTCAATAATATGTATAATACATATATACTATAATTAGTAATTTGACTAGCGAAGCAAGGTCCTGTTTTCACTGGTCCATTCGAGTGAAAACAGTTTGTCTGTAATTTGTTTTGTCACAATCAAACTTGTTCAATTTTCTTTGAATTTGGCATGAATGCTCTTTGATGTTGGTAAAAACGACCGTATGTGTAAAGATTTTATTTTTTTATTCTATTTCAAGATGGTGGATGCTTAAATGGTTGTGTTTTATGTAATGTTTAATGTTTTTCCAACGATTGTAGTCAAACAAAACTCCATTCATAATGCCTCTAAAGATACCTCTAATAAAAACAAATTACATTTCATTGTGATTTTGTTAATATTGATAAAAGCAGACATTTAATTGTAGTTTAATTAATAATGATTAAAGCAGAGACTTGCTCAAATAATTTGAATCCGGGAAAATAAATGGCTAAACTTTTAAAGACTGAAAAGAAGAGATTTTTTTTTTTTTTTTTGGGGGGGGCGAGGTCTGCTGTTCACAGAACTACTAGTATATATAACACATTTTTAGATAATATATATATACTATATAATAATTTATATTATATAGTATAGTATTTATTGCTGGCAACCACTATTTTCAGACCCAGTCCACCACTGTCTTGAAGCTATCTCCTAAGGTAGAGCTTCTTCTTTATGACCATAAATAGATTGTACAGAATAATATTGGGGTTGCTTAAGTTTTGAAAGCCACTCCTTTTAGACTTATCCACATTTAGAAGTAAAATATGCTAAAAAATCATACTGAATAGAAAAAGAAAAAATCATTCAAAGTTATCCACAATATTTTTTAAATTTATCATTAATTATTTCTCCATTTTGCTTTATTATTCATTTCAAAGTTATTTATTTTTAGATTTTTGTCTTTTGAAACATTTTTCCGCAGTGTAAAAACATTTAAAACCATTCCCTGTCTCTTTGGTGGTATCTCGCAGGCAGTTCTTGTCTTAGTTAAATGCTTGCGGTTAAAAAATAAAGGAAGACTGGTATTCTAAAATAAATATGCATGCTCTAGCAGAAGGAACTGGGACAAAAGGAATTTACAGTTCTTGAAGAGGGAAAAGCTTTCTGAGAAGACAGCAGATAAGGAAAATTCTCTGAAGTAACCTTGGTTTTTTTGGCTCAGCTGAAAAAGTTAATTTTATTGATGTATTTGAATATCGCATGCAAAACTAAATAAATAAGTGATTAAACTTATGCATTAAAAAAGCTGGAGGTGCCTGCAATTCCGTACACGAGCTGCCTCTGGTTAAAACTATAAAAAAGTAAATACAAAATAATTATAATGTGAAAAAATTTTTCTCATTGTTAATGAATTAAGTTTTAAACTAAGGGTGTGCTGTTAGCTCTTGCATATACTAATTTTAAAATTTATAAATGGGCTGGTTCTTCACAATTCTGTGTCCAGTAATTAGACAGTTGCAGAATTTTTCATAAAGAATAACACTAATGTTAATACTAATAGAATAATTTTCAGTGATGGTTCACTTTTTCATTTCTTGAGAACAAACATGCCCTTCCTGTTGATTGCTCCCTCATATTAAATTATTTTCACTTTCCGTTTCAAGTTCACCAATGCACTGTGTATTTTTTATAAGCTGTTATTCTATCCAAAATATAACTATTTCTCACATGTTTACATTTAAATTGAAAATACATGCACATATAATAATACTTCAGTGTATCACCACCATCATCCTAAGGCAAAGTACAAGAATGTGTGATTTTAGTCAGTTGAAATAAGCATTTAAAACCTTCAGTTCTTTAATGTGCATGTAGGATTTAAATAAAAATAAATTTCCAAAACAGAATCTGGTGATTAATTAAGAGGTAGCAGCAATTAGTAATGGAAAGGAATAAGGAGAATATGAAAAGGGAAATGGTGAATATTGTTCACTATTTATAATGTGCATTTTGCCATGAGGGTGGTACTGTCAAATAATTGTTGAGCAGATAATAATTGAATTTTAATATCCTCTTTGTTCACATGTCATGAGCCAAAATAATTGTTGTGTGTTTCAAAAAGAAATAGCTTATATGAGAAACTTTGTTTTTTTTTTAGGCCTTTAGAGCATTCTTTCATTAATGTTGACTGCAAACTTTCTACTGTATTGAGCTGACTGCACATGAAAAGGTGTTAAACATGTGCTGTTATCTTATTAATATAATTAGGCAAAATGTTTGGAAAAAGAAACTGATTTCTCTTTACTTTATTTAACACGCCAGGCTTTATTTACAAGGTCATTAATTTTTTTTTTTTTTTGATACTGAAATAGATTAGAAGTGGTTTTTATTGTTATTGTAATTAAAGTAGTCAGATAGACATTCTATTACAGTAAGCCTTGATTTATCAGTTTCTTAAACTATGATCTGTTATATGGCTGGAATATTTAATGATTACGTTGTCCCAATATGTTAGTTGCATAAGCAGTTATAAAAAATACTGCAGCAATATTATTGAGGTTTAAGACCTGAGCACAAAATCCAAATAGCATCTTTGATTTCCAGAAATATATATATTTATATTATTTTCCTTTCCGAGGTGTATCCTAGTGAACCCTAGGAGACACTCTTTAAGTAAAAAGTTTACTCTTTAAGTCTTTTTGAATAATACTTATCGGCAAAATCCTTTACTCAATGCAATAAAAAGGATATTTTTAACCCTTTGAGGACGACTGTCACATAGGCGTGCTAGCTGCTTGGCACATTCGCTCCAACTGTCACAAATATGTGCCGGCTTTTAGCTACCGACTATTGTGTATGCGTGACACCAGCTTTAGTGCAATTAGGCTTAACTAGAAAAAGTATGCCGGCCCTGAGCAGTCGCACGCTTTGAGAGACGTTGGCAAGTTTTCCGTGTGGCCATCCTCAAAGGGTTAAAACTTGAGAATTACAGTTGAGATACTAATAATGGAATAGCCGTTAATTGCAAATACAAAATTTGCGTGCAATTTTCTCTTCAGATGATGATAAGTCACTAGCACTTCTCAAAAAAATTGCAAATGCCATTTGTTTCCTCTAGATTACTACTACATAGGTTAGTAGTATACAAATATCTTATTTTTTGAATAGGCCTGCCAAAAAAAATATTTATTATTCACTCTAATCTGTTCACTCCTCTTGTTTCACAGTCAAAAATATATATAGGGAGGAAGATTATATATATATAAAATGTGAAAGTACTTTTAATTCTTTTGTAAAAATGTTGAAGGGAGGGAACGATATTGCTTAATTCTGATATAAAATACTTATAAAGAATGCTTTTAAAGGTTCTTTTATTTCGCATAGATATTTAATTAATTTTCAGAGAGCATTTGTCTGTAGCTCTTAAAAGAATTGAAACTTTAAAATATTGCACAGAAATTAAAAACTAATCTTTAAAATATTAAATCTCAAGTTACATTTATTGCACACCAATAATCCTTATATATATATATGTTTGAAGAGTTTAGTTATATTACATCCTGTTTTGAAAGAATACAAAGGATATTTTTGGGACGGATATTGTAATTTTGAACCATGGTCAGATGACGAGAGCGACACCTAAGCACCACCACCCTCTCTAATCTTCTCCATCACACCAGCAGGAGGATGTTTGACCCTTGTCATCAGATTTAATATGCATCAGGCTCACATACATGATGGATCTTCAGTGAAATTGGGTTTCAAACTTGGAATCCTTTGCTTCCAAACTTTACCACCATAGCTCATATGTTTGAAGGAAAGGGGTGACATTTTAAGGGAAATAATATTTTCATAATGTGAGGGGAGCATAATAGGGCCAGTTTCCTTTGAAGCTTTCATATATTAGACATTAGAAGCCCAACATAATTAAGTCCATCAAATATTACCTTTTGTTGCTTTTGAGGAAGGAACTTCAAAATTTTTTCTCTGAATTTTGTTTTCCAATTCTCAGTGTCATACTTTCATAAAATAGCGACCAGGGCAAATTCCAAACCTGCCCGGGCCCCCCCCCTTCTTTTGAAAAGGGGTGCTCATTTTTTTTTTTAACTTGATACTGGAGAGTGAAGAGATTAAAAGTGCAAGTAAACTTAAAAAATGATATATAAAACATTTTTGAGTTTATAGGACATTTATTTACACATAAAAAATTTTTTTTACAAGATTTTGCTTCATTTTCTTAGAACATTTGGTGCATTCTAGCTTAAATCCTTTAAATATGGCTCAAGTAAGAAATTCAAAGTTGTTTGTATGACACTTGAATATATTGGAAAAATATAAATAACTGTGTTTGACAAGTACTTGAAAAATAACATAAAATGTGTACAAATCTCTTAATGCATTGGAAAAAAAAACACGTATGAATAATAATGAAAAAAATTATTTATATTACTTCTTTACCCATATACTATACCACACATTATGGCAGGTACTGAATTTCTTTATGTAACTGTTCTCATTAATTATTATAGAAATCTCTTTCATTTATCTTTATTTTAACGCCAATATGGACAGATAATTTTTACTTGCAGTTGCAAACTTTATACTGTCTTTTCTCTCTCTCTTTTTTCAGTAATTTTTTTTAGGGGGGGGGGGCAGAACAACAGCATCTGGATTTTTGAAATAAAATTAACTCTTATTTCATTTTCAACATACAAATTATGCAAATATTCAGTACTAAAAACAATGTAAAGATAGCTACACAATAAAGTGAACTTATGTCTTTCAAAGTTTCTGGAGTGTTCTTGCATTGCACCAAAAAATGTAGGTATTTTTTTTAATTCTTCACTCACACTCTTTGCTGACTGGAAATAGGAATGATACATTTTTGCTAACCATTTATCACAAACTTCCAAGAAAACCAATATCCAATTAATATGAATCGGGCATACCGTTAGAAACCTTGCGGTAATGTTCGATTCCTAACTATCTTCCACCCTACTGGCTAATGCTGGCCCTTGTGCCATAAAAATGACTCACTCGCTTCCATCCCACCGAGACACAAATTTGTGTCTTGGTAGGATGGGAACTCTAAGCTTAATTAAGTCTTAATTTCATAATGAAGGTTTTGGTCAGCAAATCTTTGAAACATATTTTTTGTTACTTTGTCGCAGCTTGAGGCTTCTGGTTTGTAAAAAAGATTGCATTCTTAAGATTTTTCCCACACTTTGTTGAAACCATTTCAATTTTTAAGATTCTTGGGAATAAGAGCTTTTAAAAAAACCTTACTTTTCATTTAAATGCAACAATTGATTCCTTAATTTTGCACCCAGGGCATGTGCCCTACCTGCCCCACCCTAGTTATGCTACTGCCCATTCCATTTTAATTTCTTTGTAAGAGTTATAAAATAAAACATCACACTAAAGAAAAAATCTGCAAACTTATAGAAGTTAACCTAATGTTCCAGTACCATATTCGCCTTTCATGTACTTGTTTTGAAAAATCCAAGCCTTCATTTTTAACTGAATTATTTCACCCTGAAATTTTAGTCAGTGTTGCCTGAAGTCTAAAACTTGCCGATACAGCTCATTCAGATATGTTTATTGTGTTATTAGTCGACCATACATATCTTCTTAAGGTAAAGTTAAACAGATTTCAGTATTCCAATATGTATATGTAATCCTATGGGTTTACTGCCAGTGATATCGGCATTGCATACTTGGTTATCCGGATGAATGAAATGTGGTCATAGTTTCATCCTTTCCAAGTCTAGAACATGCACTTTGTGCCCACCAATGGTCTAGTGAAGATATTGTCCACCTATGGTGCATGTGCCCCTGTAGGTATGTGGCGGGCTAGATGGAGTATGCGAAAGTAATGGCAGAAGACACAAAACATAAAGGATTAAAATGAAAAAAAAAAAAAGTTATACAGTTTTGTTCTCTTATATTCGCCTGTTAAGTGAAAGTTATGCACGTTCAAAAGCCTACTGTGTAGCAGCAAAATAAGAGTATCAAGAACTTATTGTTTAAGCAATAAAATAATTTAATACCTTTCATGGACACATAAACGTGTGGTAAAAACTTACTCATCTTATATGTACAATAAAAGCTTAACTAACCGGAATGCTCGGGAAACTCCGATTTCTGGATACCTGAAAAGTCCGGATAGTTGTGTGTGACGCGAAAAATGGGGGGGGGGGGGGTTTTTCCCTTTTTGATTTTTTTTCGGCCAAATAAATTTTTTTTTATTTTAAAATGTGCATTAAATATAATTTTTAAGAATACTTATGTATCTTACATAACATTGTATTTCCAAAACATATTATGAAGATTTTAATTTAACATTGATGATAAAAAGTATGATCGGTAGCTGAATTTTTACCGTAAATATAAAAAAAATTGTAAAAATATAAACATATAAAAATAACCAACGAAACTAAAAAAGATTCTATTCAGCAGGCATAATAAAACTCTTTTAAATGATCATAAACAAATCCTAGATTGAATATCAAAATTAGTTATCTTTTAGAAGATCGCAAAGGTTATTGTGCAACACGCGCACCTCCAATTCTCTCCTGCACTTGATATTACGTAATCAACATCTGCTGGTATTTGGAGAGTAAATAAATAAAAGAAAAGAAAGAGACTTACTAATCTCTGGGGTAACCCCCCCCATGAGCTTTTTTTTTACCGATTCTGTCCCTTTGGGGGGGGGGGTTGTCGATTTTGTTTTTAGGCCTTGTTTTACGGCGAAAGGTGAGTGCGTGCTAAATTTTGGCGCGCAGATGTAAAATTTTTAGAAAAACTCATTTTCTAATTTTTCTGGTTAGTTGAACTTTCCGGATACTTGAATACCGGATAATCGAGAGTTTACTGTATATTAGTAACAAATATTGTATTCTAGACCAAATTATATCTGTTTTCATTTGGACTTAATTTTATAAAACTCTTCTCCATGAACCAAGCTCGAGGATTCACTGAAATTGTGTTCCATTTGAATAGTTGATTATCACGATGAGTAATTATTAGCTTCAATCATAAGTTAAGGCAAAATTATTTCAATTCTATTTTCATTTGCTTTTGGCCAGAAACTATTCAAAAAAAAAGTAAAACCAAAAATTTATTCTGCAAATGGGACATTAAGACAATTCAAGTTGTTTGATTCTTAAACTAATCGAAGCCTTTAATATTATTAATAAAAACTTCTTTGCATAAGAGGGGTGGTTGGAGGATATGAAAGTAAGCTGTAATAAATATTGAACAAGGTGTATGGGAGGAAAAAAAAAGGCTGGGAACTACTGGTCTAATGGGTTAACGTATCGCATGGCTGAGAAATTTGAATTAAAAGAAAAAACTTGTGGATTCTATCTTGGCTGTGCTCTTAACCAGCATTGTTCAAAAACTGGTAGAACAATTTGCACTTTAGAAATGAATTGTTCACTGTGATCAGGCTGTTTGCTGGAGGATTTCCTCCAAGCAAGACACAAATGTGGACCAATTTTCCCTGATAGTCTTCTATGAAGGCACCTTCCCATCCCATACTGCAGCTAAAGACAATGAGTGTTGAGCAGTTTTTTTCATTCAAGAATAATTACAGACAGCAATAATAATTGGGGGAAACAACTGTGCATTTGAGTTTTTGTTTAATAAACTAATTTATAACTAAAATTAGTTTGAGACTGATCTGCTTGCTACTTTTGCAAGTCATATTAAGAAGTGCAGCAAGTGTTCCAGTGTTAAATAACAATAGAATTGTTATTTAACACTGGAAAAGAAATGTCAAGGTACATATCACTATGTCTCAACTTTCAACACACATTGCCAAGACTTTCAGTCACATTTACTTTTATGTAATTTTTCAGTGATGTAGCGACTGGGGCATGTAAATGCCCCGTGCCAGTCTTAGTGGGTGCCATGGAGACAAAACTTTAATGTGTTTTATGTCGCTTTTTAGGCTAAATATGATGAGAGGAGAAAATAATACCAAGGCTTGGGTGCCATTCAACTGGTTACAATGGGGAGGGGCGAAATAACTCACATCATGCTTACCCTCGATAAGCCACTGTTTATTTTCTCCTCAAGTTTCAGTATAGGATGAATCTAATACAATCTGTTCATTAATTTTTTATTTATTCATCTTTTTCGATATTAGCAAATATGAAAAATAAACATGTCTTTCTATAATTATAATTTTTCTCTGCTCTTGGGCTAAACATTTATGGTATGAGGTAAAATATTTCAGCATTCATTTTTTGTTTCTAGTGATGAGATGTGGTACACGGTGCTAATATGACACAGGCATCGTGGAAGAAGATAATACTGCATTGTTAAATAGCTATTAAGGGGGAAATCAAATTTGGGTTCCTTTTTAAATAACTTCATATATATGAAAGCACTAACAAATTTTTCCTTTAATTATAAAATATTAAGGTAAGATACAGAGCTACTGAATTAAACAACTAGATGCCAGATCAAAATGATATATATTTTGCTGTGCTGTTGTCACAATGCTGCAATTTTGATGTAAATTTGACTGACTGTTTTTGCTTTCTTTGCAAAATCTGTTAAACTTTTTATTATGAACATCTCTTCAATGAGTCATAAGATTTGTGATGTATGACCAAAAAGGTAAACTTGTGCATGATTAATATGTGGTAATAAGAAATATAAGTTATATCTTCTTTCATCGCATGGAAGATTATATATGTAATAAATCAATTTTAGACTAAATACAATTTGTTGGATTCCTATTCTTGATCCATT
Source organism: Araneus ventricosus (assembly GCA_013235015.1). Lineage (NCBI taxonomy): Eukaryota > Metazoa > Arthropoda > Arachnida > Araneae > Araneidae > Araneus > Araneus ventricosus. Next base: position 16,648 of record BGPR01007432.1, on the reverse strand, counting down.
CATAAATTAGCATTTTTAATCCTTTATGTACAAAATAAATTCATTCTGTACTCTGAAATTTTAGTTGTAAATTGACTTCTTCTCATTTCTGAAATTCTGTCGCTGTGGTATACCATGATAATTTTATTTCTTTTTCTCTTCTGATTTTGTTGAATAAAGGTTGGATGGTCGTGCTGAATTAATCCTTGTGTTTAAATTTAAGTTTACTACTGGTGTGTGTATTTGAAGAAATGACAATAAAAAGTCGATAAAAATATTGAACTTCACCTTTGAGGTGAGATTATCTTTCATTAGTGAATATTAATTAGTTATTGAAAGTTACATAAGCTTATTTACTATCCAAAAGAGCGAGGAGCATAATGAAGTCTTGCTGGTATGGTCATCCTAAATTTGAAGATAAATAGTTTTACATGGATACAATGAGTCTCTATGTCAGCTCTCGTCTCTACTAATAATAAAAGATAATGTGAGTGTGTTCGCGCTGTATAGAGTAGACTGCTTGACCTAGAACTACGAAATTTGGCATAACCATACCTTGGAGGGTGGGAATGTGAACCTCTGAGCCAGTTTTTTGAAATTTTAATTAGAATTTTAATAAAAAATTAAAATTAACTCTTAATAACTTCCGAATATATTACAGCACAAAAATTATTTTTACGTCATCTGAAAATTTAAAATAATATCTTTTCAATGATATCAATTAGTTGTTTTATGATTTTTTTCTTTAATTTTAATAAATTTTTAAAAATATTTTTGTACAATATTTTTAACAATATGAAATTTAAACCGTTTTCTTTGTTTAAACAATTATTTAATTGCGTGTTTCCCTTCCTTTGTTGAAAGCTAAGATAATATCCTATTGGATTTTACTTTTTTTATTTTATCAATTTTTTTCCACGAAATCTGTAAAGAAAGTCCTCAAGATAGTAAGTAGGTATAAGGAAATAATCCAGTAAGCTGAACGATTATGGTTGTTGTGTTTTAATTCATTTCATCAGCATGTTTTAAGCCAATTAACATGCTGCTGAACTTAAAATGTGCCGCGTTATTTTGATGTTGAATTTAAATTCGTTAAATTGAAGTTTGTGTCAATAACGTTTAATTAGATGTTACATTTCACGAACCGTTACTTGACTCCATTAGGGACATTCATGTAGACAAGGAACAGAACATGTGCAAGCAGTAGCGAATCCAGGATTCGGGTCTGGGGGGGGCTGAGGTCATAAAAATTTTGTATCGTAGTGACGAATGTCAAACCTCATGGCTTATGTAAACCAAAACACTTTAACTTTACAGGCTTTCCTCTCCTGACAATAAGAATAATAAAGAACACTACAATACTTTTGATAATTTAATAAAAAATACAATGAAATAGCTAGCCAAAAAATGTTTTCGACCGCGTTAACACTGCAAGTGAAATGACTAGAAAAGTAGGAAAATTTTCGAGCCTGTCAAGTCCGAAAGCAATGTTGTCACGATTTTATTACTATTCTTTTAAAATGAAAAATAAGATCAAACAGTTAAAGTGATTTTAAATTAAATCAAGAATTTTGGTTCAGCTCTGGGGGGGGGGGGGCTGCAGCCCGATAGCCCCTCCCCTGGATTCGCCACTGTGTACAAGGCTACAAAAAGAACGCAGGCTAAATGTCTATCGCAGTTTGAAGTTTAAAACTACTTTGTTAAGGGAATCATGAATATCAAATTATGCATTAGAGAGTCAGTTGAAAATATATTCCCGGCAAACAAGCTGGTTGCTGAAGGCCGCTAGTAGTGGATATAAGTTTTAAAGCTATGTAAGCTTATTTACTATCTCAAAAGGTAAGAAGCATTATGAAGTTTTACTGGTTTAGTCAGCCTAAATTTGAAAGTAAATAATTTTGCATGTAGACACTGAGTCTGCAACCCAGCACTACAGACAGTTATGTTTAAATCGAGTCATTTGCTTGTCATCTGAATAATTATTAGCTATATTTGCAGAAACCTATTAGATATGTTTTATAATTTGTTTACCATTATTAACAAATATTAAAAAGTTAGTATCCGGGGTGTGGGTAGTGATCAAGATTTATATAAAGTTGTATTCTGCTTCTTTGTCCCAGTTCTATTTTCTTAGTTTTCCTTTGCATGACATACAGGAGTGGCTTTAGAATATGCCCAACGGGGGTCACGGTCTGCATGACCTGCTGTACGAGGAGAGAAGTGTAATGAAATAGGTCTCAAATTTTCACCAGATCTTTATTTATCAACTAGTTGAATACCCCATTGCATGCACGGGGTACAAAAAATTTTCCCATCAGGGGTTCCGGTCCACCCACTGGCGCCACCCCTGATGACATAGTGTAGAGAATTTCTTACCAATTTCATGCATTTGAGAAGTTCCTTTTAATCAAGATGTTGTGAGGTATGCAGTTATATTATAAAATCATTTTTTTTAAGATAAAATATTAAGATTTATGTCATGGCTGGCCCATTTATTATGGAAAAAAAAGATTTTAATACACTCTGAAAAGCTTATTGACATGGTTGCTGTTCTAACAGTTTTAAAACACTCAATAATTTTCATTTGAAATGTACTTCATGTAATGGAACTTTTATTTTTAAAACTTCATTTAAGATTCTATTTCATTTACTTGTAAAGATAGCTACCAAACTTGTTTTGAATACCATTGACATCTAAACTTGTTTAAATGCATCTATTTTAGGCCGTGTAGTTCAAACATTGGAAATCTGGCTTTTCAAAACAATGGAAACATTATGAACATGTATAAAAAATATTTTGTTATAGCTGCAGATGATCACCATACTAGCATTTTACTAAATAAAAAATATATATAGAACATATTAGATAGTACTTTCTCAATCTTTTAGCAACTTAGATCCAACTTTTTATATCAGTTTTAATTATACCCCTATCAATGATTTTTCTTCAGTTTTACCACCCTTCTAATGAATTTTGGAATTTGAAATTATTAATATAAAGTAACAACCACCTGCATAGTAAAAAACTCATTTCTTAAATAGAATTTCATTCATGAATTTCAACTTCAAGACTCTAAAACTCTTCAGAAAAATATTAAGGTGAAGTAGAACTCTGTAAACTTTATACTCGATAATTTGAATTTCTGTTGAACTTGTTAACCAAAAAATAGAAATCAAATATTTTAAGTCTTATCCAATAATTTATACTCATTCATCCACTATACATGCAGTACAATTTAAGGGCGATTCCCCTCTTAGAATATTTATTGTACAATGGTAATATAGTCCGGATGGGAGTGAATGAGGTGGATGATGATTTAATTCTAGGAAGTGATAAAAAAATAAAACTGGTAAAAAATGGAAGATGATAAAAATAATTAAGTGACAAACTGAGGACTGTCTTTAGAAATCCTATTTTGTTTTGCTAAGTTATGAACAGAATTTTTCTTTTGTATATGTGATGATATAGTTTTAAATATTAATGCCTTTTAGAGGCAAATCAGTAGCATCAGATGTTTCTAAGCACAAATACAATGTTTGGAACATAAAGATTATAAGTCTTAATTTCATTCGGTAATGCAATATCTAATTTATGGGCTTTGCTCTTTTATTTCTGCAGAATCAATGTTGCAATCTATAACTTACATTAATTTTAATACACGTCCTAAGATACATGAAGTCAAATTTGGGGAGCTCTATCATAACAGAAAAACTATCTTGGCAGTACAGAATTATTAAACGTGCACCATATATTGACACAGGAAATGCAGTTTATAATTTCTCTTAAGTAAATTCTTAGAAAGAAAGTCCATTCATCTGTATGGCTTGCAGACAATAGGCCAAGTGAGTTCATTTAAAGGGGGGAATGAAGTGTGCTAACTTTGTTCTATGTTATTAGAGGGACAAAAAAACACCAAAACAGCTTTTTCCTAACTCAGTCACTAAGACTTTTGCATTTCAAGCTTTAATTGGGTATGCAGTGTATTCTAGAATTCTTTTGAATCTTTTCTATTGGAACCTGCAATGCAACTAGCTTGCTTAGGAAAGGTAAAGTGACTTTTAAATTGTCTGAATGTAAAAACTAAAGTAACTTATTGATTCATTTTATTTCTTAAATATGTATGCAACTAATTTTCCTTACAGCAAAGGGTTGAGAATATGGGCATGTAAGACCAGAATGTGAGATGGCAGTAAAACAAATCTACAAAATTTGTAGATATTTTATGTTATGATATGATACTGTTTTTAAATTGTAAGAAAATTTTACATCTAGTGTCTTGCTCAAAGCTTTGAATGATGAGTTATCTCTATAGAACATATTTGTACTTTTATTTCACATTGCAGCAATTTTATACATGCATTTACAGTGGTATAAGGGGTATGCAAGGTAGATATAGATGCCCCAACTACCTGCCTTAGGGGGCGCCATGAATAAAATAACCTAATGCTTATTTTTACGATTTTAAAGTTTGAAGTCTACGAATGAGACCAGAGGAGGGCGAATAACAAATACTATGCCCCAAGCACCATTTACCCTCACTAAGTCATTGTGATTTATTTGTGTGTGCACATTTATTTGCTGTATATGTTTTTATGGACGTAGTTTGATATTGAAATTGTTTGTTTTAATAAACTAAATTTCAAGCAAACCAAAAAAGTGAATTGGAATTATTAACATCTTGCCTTATTTGCAAATTGTCCATTATATGGCTATTCTTTAAATTATGCTGACTGCATTTTCTAAAAGTTGATATAAATTCTAGTTAAATTTCTAATAATTTCAATAACTTCTGTGAAAAGTTTTGTAGCTTTGGGCATTCATTTTTTTATCATCTTTTTAATGCAATGTGATCATTTCAGTTTTTCATATGTCCATTCTCTCACTTTGTGCCACATTTCTAAACTTTATTACCAGTTTATTTTATGTACGCTTTCTTAATCGTACATGAAAAGACCGTTATATGTTCTTTAAAGATAATTCTTGCATACCTTAGGTTTACAATTCTATTCAATGGCAATTTTAGCATTTCTTGATAAAATTTATTAATAATATTTGTCTTTAGGCAGATGGAAGACTGCACTTGTATTCATCGAGACATAAATATGCTTATACAATGTAACAATATCGCACATTTTACAAATGAATTTTTGTACTATATTGTCAGAGTTTATACTTGCTGTCTTGGGAACCTGTGCAATATTATGTTTTAAAATATCTGTTTGTGTTTAACTATATCAAAACCCCATATTTTTTCGGGCAATGTGTAAATGTGCATAACTTGTTACAGCTCTGCTTATACACATTTTTTAAACTAAAAATAAAATGAAGCATTCAAGACATGGAAATCTATATTTGTGTTTTGCCATTTACATGAATGATTTTTTCTTTTAGTCCTTTATCTTCAGATAATTTAGTACAGAGTAAGACATTATGAATTAATTAATAGCCTCATATATCTAACTGCATTTTTAAAATTATATTTTATCTTCCAGAGATTTGGAGATGTCCAATGCATTTTTGTGCTTTCTGTGATGGAGAGCCAGTCACATGGTGCAATTACTGCCCAACTGGATATTGTGAAGAGTGTCACCGTATTTACCCCAAACCTGATTATTATAATTGCCGACATTTAGGCTATCATGGTCCTGCCATCTTTTCCTGATAAGTTCTTGCCCAAAACTGAACACAATTGTGCATATATCTAGTAGATTATGATGCAGTCATAGTTAAGAGAGAATTTTGATATAAAAAGACTGTGATAATCAATTTCATAAGTCATTTCAAAAATGCATAAAAGTCTAAGTAACTTAATTGTATTTATAGAAATATAGTTTTTCATTCATTTCAATTTGTATATGTATCATTTAACATTGTTTCAAATATTCATTTTCATTCCAAAAGAAAGATGCTTTGTCTGTCATTTTTTACCATTTTTCTGGAGTTCCTAGCTTTTATGCAGATTTCATGTCAATTTTTTAAAAATGTATATGTGTATCATCAGCTTTCCTCATCTGTTACTTATGTTTTTTGGTGATTTTACAGTGTCAAATTTATACATATCATTAACATGAAAAATATGACATCATTAGTGTAGAAGTATTCTGTTTTGTTTTGCATTATTGTATATTTGCTGAACAAGAATGTTTTGTTTCATGTCTTGAATTTTTATCAATATTTTAGCTATGTATTTTTTAAAAATAAGCTTTGACAATTCTGATGGCTTCTATTTATGGTTATGAATATATGGTTATTTTTATTTTAACTTCCCTGAACAATTTCCAGTACCTGTTTGTTCCTCATTAAAAATTCACCATTATTATTTTGAAATAGTTTAATCGATTTCGACATGAGTTTATCTATCATTCTGCGTATAAACTTAGTCACTATCGACACCTATTTATCTTGGGTGTATTTTACTGTCTTTCAAATATATTTTAGGCAGAGTAAATTAAGCTGGACAAGTGTGAGATATATTACTTTTATTAATCTTTAATATTTTCTTTTGCATATTTTTAAATTTTAATTTTTTATCCCATGTCCCAAAATGAATCTATGTATGGATTTTTTTCCCGATTATATACTCATTTCAAGAGCTTTGTTGTAAACATATTTTTGGGGCTTTATTAAAGCAGAACATCTGGTTTTATATGTAAAGAGTTTTAAACTGCAGAGTCAGTCTTTAAAACTTCGATGGATACTTCTTCATGTGCACTTCAAATGAAAATCTTTTGATGTGTTTAAGTTGGCAATAATGAGCACATTTTAATTTCTTTAAATTTAATTGGATTATTAACAATTCATTTATTACAATTAAAATGAAATCTGGCTGCCTTGCAATATGTAGTAGTCATTTTTATAGAACTGTGTTCCTCCTGAAGGAGTAATTTTTATTTTCAAAAAATTGAAAATGTGTGTAGATGTTTATGAATATTAATGTGCAAAGCTGAATTTGGTAAAGTCACCGAAAGAGTTCCTTTTTCATAATCAATTATTCCTGTTAATTATTGAAAAAATCTATTCTATTTATACATTTTATAAAAGTTCCAAATATTTTGTTTTTCCACAACATGTGTAAATTCTTAGAAATGTTGAAATTAATTGTTGTGTGTATATATACGAATGAAAACCTGCACAAATTTTCAACAACCGATTTCTATACTGTTGCAATAATGTGTAATAATTAATATTTGAAATATCGACATATTTTTATCATTGGATTTATCAGAAAACATTATAAAGTTTAAAAAAATTGTTCCTTACATTTATTTTCAATTTTTTTTTTTTTTACAAATTCTCTCTTTTTGATATTAATTTCTTATCCGTAATGAATATTGTGGAATATAAATAAATTATCTTTATATGTATTATCAGTCGCAATGAAAAACATTATGTAGTGCTCTAACAGAAAAATTTTAAAATTTGGTGATATTTTAGCTATTGACTTATAAAATTGAAAATGTTTTATAAAAAGGAATTCACTTTTCTTACAGAGAACTTAATAAGAAATAATCTATGAATTAAATTATATTATTTTTCTAGAAAGTATTGCATTTTTTTTTCTGGCTAAAATAAAATTAGTGTGTCAATTTAATGTGATTAATTCAATTTCTCATGTGTTCATTCTCAGTAGGTTTCACATTTTGAGTCTCAAGTTGCCTTTTATTTTATGCATTATTAATTGCATGGAGATAAACATCCTTACACATTCTTCAAGATAATTTTTGCATATTTTAGAGTTGACAGTGATATTAGTTGTTTTAATATTAACCACGATTCACCCTCCACCCTTATTTTTTTAAATTTCAGGTAAATAAAAGATTTTACATAATGATATTGTCTGATACAGGTGGAAGATTGCATCAAGTTTTAATGAAGAAAATGTTGGAAAAAGTATTCATTGAGACTGAAGCATGTTTATACAACTTAGCTATATATTGCATTTTCTAAATGGACTAGAAGATTTGTGCCCATCTAAGGTGTGCTTTTAGCCCTTCAAACATATCTCATATCCCATTGTCTCAGATTTACTAACGAAAGTTATAGTAGAAAATCTCATGTACATTGGCAGAGTAATAATAAAAAAAGCATGAAAAACAGAATTGATGAATCAATTGACACTAACCTTCATTTATTAATAACCTTACTTTTAACAATTACTTTCGTTTTGTTCGAGTAAAAATAATGCAAAATCCACTTACAAAAAAAAAAAAAAAATGCATTACTAACTAAAAAATGAAAGAAAATATTTGCAATAGCAATGCACCCCTAATTCAATTTATTAAGTAAAGGGAGCCTTTCAGTATAAGAACGGTTAATGAAAAAAATATTAAATGCAAAATGTATAGAAAGAACCCTTTTAACCAAAACGAAAGTATTCTACACTAACTTCCAACTTATCCTTACAGTGAAGTTAATGAATCAGCATAAATAAAATAAAACTGCTAACTCGGCTCAATTTATATATGTTTATATATCAATTTATATATTTTATTATAATCAATTGCCACAAACTTTCGTTTTCATAAATAACTTTACTTTTACCAAGAGTATAATGAAAATAAAAAAAGAATGAAAGATGAAATCATCTTATTGACTGTTACTCCAATCCAGTATGAATAAGTGAAATTTACGATCCCATAACTAATTTTTACTTTTGCTTAGCTTTAATAAAAAAGAAACCTGTCTGAGTTTTTGGCGCCAGCCAAAACGGAAATAGTGATTTGCTGCTCCGAAAATAGCGCAGGCCAAAGAGGTGGAGTTATTTTTAACTCCTCCCAGAGCATTGCGGACTTTACAGTGTAATTATATTATAAATTTCTATAGCTTATAATCAATTTCTATAGTATCCATATTTTTTGGAGAATCGGTACAAATGTACGTATCTTGATAAAGCTCTGTTTATAGACATTTTTAATTTTAAACACTTTCACATATACTTTGCTATTTAAAAAAAATGGACGGCTATATTGGTCATATGCGGCTATAGGTTAATGAAAAATAAAATGTAAGCATTCTGCACAGAAAAATATGTAACTGTGGTTGCCCATATACATGTATTTTTCTTTCTTTTAGTTTTCTATCTTTGAATTGTGGCGCTCTAGCAAGAATTGAACTGATGTGATCGAGTTTTATGTTGCTGCTCATCAAATGCAGTCTAATTTATTTTTATTTAGTAAAGACGCTGGCATCCTTTTTGTTAATAAGAATAAAGATGATAGCCATTGAGTTGATTTTTTGAATCTCAACTTGGCGAAACTATACGTTGTGACCCTGCTAAGTCGATATGCCCAATCCTGAGGATGTTAAGTTGAACGAGTATAGTGGTTCTGTTGCACGTGCTGTAGCGATTAAAACGCCAGCTTTCTGGATAGTGATAAACCAGAATTTGGGTTTGCTCAACTTGAATCTCAATATGAGTTAGGAAATATATCGGTTGATTCTATCAAATTTCACTATGTTATAGCAGCTTTAAATAGCAATGATTTAACTTGAGTTTTTGATCTTAGTCTTAGGGGTCTATTCTGGTACCTCCGGTTGGGTTGGGATGATCAAAACGAAAATTAATCGTCATTCAATTTCATGATTTCAAAGAGCCAGCCTAATACTTTTTTAACAATTGAATGTAAAGATCTAAATCATTAATTCGGTAAAATTCAAAACGCATTGCCTCAAAATTTAGTTTCAAGTATTGATACATTTCCTGTTCACTGTTTTTCTTTTCTATGTAAAACTAATTCATTCTTTTGAAACAATTAATATACAGTTAATAAAATAAGCGAATCATTCGGTTGCTGAATACAGCCAGTATTTTATGAATCCTCCTGGCCTCGAGCAAACCAGAAGAAAGGCGGGACCACCCCTCGTTGTAATTTGACCACTGTCCCCCGAAACACACAATACCCTTTTTCTTTACTGCCAAATTGCATGATGTCTTTGCCTCCCTTGTCAGGGCTTTTTCGAAGAAGACAGAGTAGTAAAATGAGCTGCAAAAAAAGAAGGAAGAAATATGTCATTGTGCCCTCTCTAGTAAGAACCCCGTACTGCTGACACAGAGTGATTCTTGTATGCTGAAAGCCTGCGGGAACAATAAAATGTCAGCAGCATCAGTTTGTAATATAAGTGTAATACTAGCTATTTAGTTCAAGAATTGCTCACTTTCTACGACATTCAAACGGAAATATATATTCTTATTTTGTATCTGAACATTTAAAAAAATCTTATTTTATTTTACCGTGAACTTCCACTAGTAATTTATATTTGCAAAACATTCTTGGATTTACTAAAACAAATCATGTTTTTGTAATGCAACAAAAACATTTTTTTAAATATAATTTGTTTAAAACAATAATTAATTGATTTTAATTTGAATAAATTCGATAACATTCTTTGTAGCGTGGGGCCCTATTTGGAGCAATCGGCTTAAGGCCGGCCCTGAGATCAGTGGATTTTGACCGATAAAAATGAAAAAATTAGCGCCACAATTACAAGCTCTTTTCACTGAAGATAATTCCCAACAAAGTCTTATAATCAGTGATGCAAAATACCTGGGTATTTATTTTTAAGGTTAAATACTCAAAATGGGTATTGTAGCCAATCCATTTTCCCCCCACCTCACTTCTGCAGCCCCTCTCACTGGATCTGCTTGCAACGCCCTCTTGGAGAAGGATAAAAGA